>CATIWR010182104.1:0-45366 GCA_949677035.1 Omphalea diandra | reverse complement strand
ATATATATATATATATATATATATATATATATATATATATATATATATATATATATCTCAATAAAAGACATCTCCAAAAAGTGATTTCTTTTATTTTCATTGAATTATAAATAAAAATTTATTTTCTGACATGTGTGGTTTGGCCATAATATCTAAAAAAAAATTAAAAATTCAATTATTGATTGTAGCTTTTTAGGAAAATTTTTCAAAAATATTAAATTTATATCTCATTTATTTGTACTTTTTTCAATAATAACATTTCATTTTTTTGGAATTTTAATATTTATTATTAGTATTATTATTATCATCATCATCATTATCATCACATCATCATCATGATTGGGGTGATCATTATTGAAGACATACATTGTTTTTACAATCTTCAATTATATTATTTAATTATTTTGATTTAAACTATATTATACATATATGTAATTACTATATTAATATGTTTAGCAAAAATTCATTGGATTGATATCACTAGGCCTTTTGATTTATCGTTTTGAAATTTATTTTAAATCAGTTATACTATAGCATTAAATGTAATGACAAGATCTTGTGGTAAGACCTAATCTTTAAAGCATTTATTATGAATTTGTGACCTACCATTTAGGAAAGGATTTAATTATTCAATATGGTTGAAGTTATTATTTACTAAATTGTTCTTAAATCAATTGCTCAATGAATACTTAAAACATAACGAAAAAAAAAAGATGTTAATATTCAATAATATAATAAAATACTCCTATTGATATGTATTATTTACTGTTAGAATTTATATTTCAAAATATATAACGTTTCATAGATATTTAACAACTTTTGTATTTTTACATATTTTACTATTATTTAATGTATATACTTTTTAATTGGTATGTGCAATGATAATAAATATTGAAGATAATTATTTTAAATAGAATATAATATTTTCTCTAAATATTAAATATATTTTATTAATTATTATGTAAATACCTTAAACAACATATATTTTAAAACAAAAAGAGTAAATGAAAACCACACCACTTTAAATATAAACAAAAAATTGTAGTTAAAATAAATAAATAAATAAAACATTAATTTATAATTTGTTTCCTAGAACTTCTTTTTTTTTTTATCCATTGTTTTTTTTATAAAATTATAAGTGATCTAATGAAATGAATTTTTTTTGGCATTTTTTGCAATTATAAACAATAGTAAAAACTCCAGTGGGACCATCATTGGTTAATCTTATACTGTGATCACTTATGATCTTCTTGATAGATCTACTAACTTTCACAGCTTGTGCACATACAATGTTTCATATTCGCCAACAAATGAGTGCCTTATTTTCCACGTGTCATAACTTCATTGGTTGCACCTTCATGGGTTCCACGGGTCCTACCACGGACGCGAGCATATCATAATAATACCTCCACCTACTACACCTCTTTCATGGGCGTTATTGAAATTTGAAAAAGAGGAGAAGGGACGCACAGAAACCCTACTCCAAAGGGCAGTAGTGGGACCCGTTCCTACGCGGCACTCACCTCAAGAACAGTGTCTGCATTCTTCCCAATCTAAAAAAAAAAAAAAAATGTTGTACTAACTAGATTTAATAAGTCCTTTGACGTCCACCATGTCAGTGACAGATTCTATGGTCATTTTGGCGGGTAAATCCCCAATTTATACCCCTAAAAAATTGTTCATTGCCCCCAAAATCAAAAGCCCCAAAAAAAACTCTAAACATTTCCCCGCTATCTTTTTCACTTTCTGATACTAATAATTTCTTTAAAAAAAAAACTCTTAAAATAAAACAAAAAAACTGTATTATTTTAGTCAGCCAATACTTTTTTGAGACTACTCGCATCCTTAGCTTTGTTGTATAGGGAAAAGGGTAAAGAGACAAAGCAAGGGTTTTGTTGTTTTTCTTTATTAAAGAAAGGTAAGGTTTTTGGCCTTGAAGCAGCCCAAAATGGACAATTGCTAGCTGAGGGGGTTTTTTAACTTTTAATGCCTGGATCAAACCAAAAAAAAAAGCTCCAGATATGTGTGGGTCCCCATTAGTATTAATTACAATGTGGTTATTCTATTGTATTTCTTTCTTTTCCTCCATATGCGCTTGGTCTTGTACTGCTGTGCTTTGGTTCTGTATACTGTTTGCTTGAGCTGAGCTAAAACTTAAAACCCTTGTGTGGTCTTGCTTCTTGTAGAGTTCTATTATTATTATTCTTTGTAAAGTTTGAGCCTTTATGGTTAGGGAGATACTATTGTGGCTACATTGTTAACGAAAGTTGAGATCATGGTGAGGAAAATTCTGCATTTTTTCCCTCTCTTGTTAGATCTCTTAATGGGCCCCAGTTTTTTTGTTGCAGTTCCATTTCAGGTATTTAATGATTTGCCTCAGTTTTCGTGGCTGTAAGAATTTTCTTCTTTGAAGCAGTAGATACAGCCTCTTGAAGCTGTGGTCTTCTAAAATCTGGTTCAGTATCAGGTAAGGAGTGCTGGATAACTGAACTCATTTTGAGATTTTGTTGAATGTGGAATTTTTAGTGGGGAAAGGCTTGGCGGGTTCTCTTTTTTTTTTTTGACTGTTAATGGTAGAAAGTTGTAACTGTTTATCTCTGGTGGTGAAGGGCTTATGTTTCATGATGTTGGAGCATCTATTTTTAATTCTGAGTCCTGTCGAGCTGTATACGGTCTGAAATGCATCTGGGTCGGTTAAACATAGATAAACCCCTGCATCTGGGTCGGTTAAACATAGATAAACCCCTTCTCCTTTCTTGACATTACTGTATTTTCTTGAGTGGAGCCATTGATAGAATGCATATGAAGCTCTATAGGCTTCTTGTGTTATCCCTATTTTTCCTCTCTGCTGTTGGGCAACTTCCTTCACAGGACATTTTGGCATTGCTTGAATTCAAGAAAGGTGTCAAGCATGATCCTACTGGTTTTGTCCTTAATTCATGGAATGATGAGTCCATTGATTTTGATGGCTGCCCTTCTTTTTGGAATGGTATAGTTTGTAATGGTGGAAATGTTGCAGCTGTTGTCCTTGATAACTTGGGTCTCTCTGCTGATGCAGACTTAAGTGTGTTTTCAAACCTTACAAAGCTTGTTAAACTATCGATCTCTGACAACATTATGACTGGCAAGATTCCTGAAAATATAGGTGACTTCCAAAGTCTTGAGTTCCTCGATGTGTCTAACAATCTCTTCTCGTCATCTTTACCTGAAGGGCTTGGTAAATTAGGGAGCTTAAAGAACCTCTCATTGGCTGGGAACAACTTCGCTGGCTCAATTCCAGATTCAATTTCAGGACTTGTATCAGTTCAGTCTTTGG
Organism: Omphalea diandra; assembly: GCA_949677035.1. Lineage (NCBI taxonomy): Eukaryota > Viridiplantae > Streptophyta > Magnoliopsida > Malpighiales > Euphorbiaceae > Omphalea > Omphalea diandra. The sequence continues at coordinate 42,050 of CATIWR010182104.1, read as the reverse complement.
ACTTGAGCCGCAACTCATTTTCTGGGGCATTGCCGAGGTCATTGACTAGACTGAATAACCTGATGTATTTAAATCTTTCTTCCAATGGGTTCGCTGAGAGTATTCCCAATGGGTTTGAGCTGATTTCAAGTCTGCAAGTACTGGACTTGCATGCTAATATGTTTGATGGCCATCTAGATGGGGAGTTTTTTCTTTTAACTAATGCAAGTCATATTGATTTTAGTTCAAATATGTTAGTGAGCTCTAGTCCACAGAAACTACTACCAAGTATTTCTGAAAGTGTTAAGCACTTAAATCTTAGCCATAACCAGCTTACTGGATCATTGATACATGGTGAGGTGGTGCGCTTGTTTGCTAGCTTGAAGGTGTTGGATTTGAGCTATAATCAGCTGTCTGGAGACTTGCCTGGATTTGATTTTGCTTATGAGCTTCAGATCCTTAGACTTAGCAACAATAGGTTCTCAGGGTTTATTCCAAATGACCTGTTGAAAGGGGATTCATTACTTCTATCTGAGCTGGATTTGAGTGCCAACAATCTCTCAGGTACCTTTTAAATTCCTGCTTCAGCTTCTTGCTAGTTCTTAATTATATTTAATTTATTCTCTGATTGGCTCCTATGTGATGTAATGTATTATGTTTCTCACATCGTAGTTTCATCTTGCAGGGCCAATAAGTATGATAATGTCAACAACTCTGCATGTCCTTAATCTCTCATCAAATGGACTTGTAGGTGAACTTCCTTTGGTAACAGGAAGCTGTGTTGTGCTTGATCTATCGAACAACCTATTAGAAGGAAATCTAACCAGAATAGCGAAATGGGGAAACATTGATTATCTTGATCTCAGTCAGAATCGTTTGACAGGACCATTTCCCGAAGTCCTTCCACAATTGTTGCGTTTAAACCATCTCAACCTCTCTCATAACTCTCTAACTAGCACTCTCCCAAAAGCTGTTGCTCAGTATCCAAAGCTTAGAGTCCTAGATCTCAGTTCCAACCAGTTAGATGGACCTCTTTTGACTGATTTGCTAACCTTACCTACTTTGCAAGAACTTCACCTGGAAAGTAATTTGCTTAATGGTGTCATCAAATTCTTCCCTTCTTCTAGTAATGACTCCAATCTTCAAGTTGTTGATCTTTCCCATAACAAATTTGATGGCTATTTTCCTGATCAATTTAGTTCACTGATTGGACTTCAAGTGCTCAATCTTGCAGGGAATAATTTATCTGGTTCTCTGCCAACTTCAATGGCTGACATGACCTCACTAAGCTCGCTAGATTTATCCCAAAATCATTTCACAGGTCCTTTACCTAACAACTTGTCTAGCAGCCTTGGAAGCTTTAATGTTTCATACAATGATCTTTCTGGAGTTGTCCCAGAAAGCCTGAGGAGGTTCCCTAGTTCTTCTTTTTTTCCTGGAAATAGCAGATTACGTCTTCCTAGTGGTCTTCCTGGATCAAGCAATTCTCCGGCAGAAAATTCTAGGAGGAAACCAATCAACGCTATTGTCAAGGTGGTAGTCATTGTCTTATGTGTAATTGGAGTCATCATTCTTATCATGCTTGCTATCTTTGTACATTATATCTGTATATCAAGGAGACCTCCACCAGACCACATCACAAGTAAAGGGATCCACAGGCGCACTCCAGCTAACACTTCTGGTATTAGTGGAACAGACAGTGGTGGTGCCTTGGTTGTTTCAGCAGAGGACCTTGTAACATCACGAAAAGGATCATCATCTGAGATTATTAGTCCTGATGAGAAAATGGCTGCTGTAACCAGGTTCTCGCCATCAAAGCACAGTCATTTGTCTTGGTCACCTGAGTCTGGGGATTCATTGACTGTTGAAACGCTAGCAAGATTGGATGTAAGATCACCTGATCGATTGGTTGGTGAGCTTTATTTTCTTGATGATACAATCACGTTGACACCTGAGGAGCTGTCGAGGGCTCCAGCTGAAGTATTGGGGAGGAGTAGTCATGGGACTTCGTACAGAGCGAAGCTGGATAATGGGATGTTCTTGACTGTGAAGTGGTTGAGAGAAGGGGTAGCAAAACAGAAAAAGGAGTTCGCTAAGGAGGCTAAGAAGTTTGCAAACATTAGGCATCCAAATGTGGTGGGTTTGAGAGGATATTATTGGGGACCCACACAACATGAGAAGCTTATTCTGTTAGATTATATCTCACCTGGAAGTCTTGCAAGCTTTCTTTATGGTAAGATTATCTCATTCTGTAATCTATATATTGTAGGGATCTTGTCAGTCTTCCTACCAAATGCCTTAGAAATTAGGGATGTCCTCCACTGGGGAAAAAGTGCTCCAAATATTTCCATGTAAGTGAAAATTATGCTAGAGATGATGAGCTGAAAGCATTTTCTCTTTAAAGTTTACCTTTAAAATTTTCGCTTATTAGAGAAAGGTAGGTACCTGTTTCCTTGAGATAAACTTCTCAGAAATTAATTGCACCTTTGAATATAGGTAGAGAGCAAGGCATGCTCTATGATTTGATTGTTATCATGCTCTCTGTTTTAGCTTTGCTTCCCCCTTCTGAATGAATCTTTTGTTTGTTTTATTGGATTGGAGTTTGAGTATAACAATTCTTATGGAATCATGAAGATAGATACTGCTATAACTAGCATGCATTGCCTGAATCACATGGCAAAATAATATATGCCTTTCATTTTATTGTTACACATTGGAATGTGATCAATTCTTTAAAATGGTTCAACTTTCATGTTATGCTTGATTTGAATTTAGTTCCTTTCAAACCTAAAATTTCAGATCGACCGGGAAGAAAAGACCCACCATTAACCTGGGTGCAGCGGCTCAAAATAGCGGTTGATGTTGCACGTGGCCTGAACTATCTCCATTTTGATCGTGCTGTTCCACATGGGAACATTAAAGCAACAAACGTACTTCTAGATGGTCCTGATCTTAATGCACGTGTTGCTGATTACTGCCTCCATCGACTAATGACTCAAGCAGGAACCACTGAGCAGATACTTGATGCTGGGATCTTGGGTTATCGTGCTCCGGAGTTGGCTGCTTCCAAGAAACCACTTCCCTCCTTCAAGTCAGATGTTTATGCCTTTGGAGTAATATTGTTGGAGCTTTTAACTGGCAGGTGTGCTGGTGATGTGATTTCTGGGGAAGAGGGAGGCGTTGATTTGACAGACTGGGTGCGGTTAAGGGTGTTAGAAGGTCGTGGCTCGGATTGCTTTGATCCTGCAATGATGCCAGAAATGACAGATCCAGCTGTTGAAAAGGGAATGAAGGAGGTCCTTGGACTAGCAATGCGCTGCATAAGATCTGTCTCTGAGAGGCCAGGTATCAAGACCATATATGAAGATCTTTCGTCCATTTAATTTGTCATTGAATCTCATTTGGTTGAACTTGAGGTTTTTCAGGGCTTAATATCTCATTGGCCTTCCTTTTTGAATATTTTGTTTCAGCATTTCTAGAGTTGTTAGCTAAGTGTATGAATCATTGCTGTAAAAAAATGCTCATATTTTGAATGGATACAAGATTTTCAGATGTTATTGTCATGGTTTCTGGTGTCTCTTTGTAAGGCACCTTTTATTTTTCTCTTTAACAAATAAAATTGTATTAAGAGCAAATCTCAGGATATACAAAAGAGAAAACAGGTGAGAAAGCACCCAGCTCATAGGCAAACAAAGAAGTTTGACTATTATATGGCATATATTTTTACTTCAATTGGTGGCAGTGTTTCTGATATTGTTATAATGTACTCAAGCAACTCAATTTGCTATATTTCAGTTGGAAACAAATATATTGGAACCCATGTGTTCATTCCAGTAGCAGAGGTTGTTTATGGTTGTGTATGCGCATCTGCATGCACAAGCAGATTATGATTTAAGAATTTCAAAGGACCTTTGCAGTCCATTTGTTGGAGAACGCATTCTGATATGTAACCATTGTCAACTATTACTTTAAGAAATGGAGCTGGATTGATATCTGGGGACATCTTCTACGTATCTGGGATTTTGGTATATTTGGTTCACCAAATAAATCAATGGGTATCTTCAATGAACAAAAATCTTTTCTTTATTATAAGAGTAAGAATGCATGTCATCCATGCGTCTATAGATGCAGGTTTACAAAAGATGCTTGAGTTGGCTGAAAAAATGCATTGTTCTTCATTTGTGATAAGTTGGTTCATTTGTATGGGTCCTGGAGCTTTCAGTTCTGGAGTCTGCCACCACCTTCATTTTCTGTTGCTATTTTTTCTTCTTATCTTATCAGGTGACAAGGCAAAATGGGCTCTGAACTGTAGAAAGGGTACTCATGCCCATTCCATGCATCCCTTAGTTGAATTATCATTGATTTGGCTAATAATTATTGTTAGCATACTCATTATGTCACTTGTAACTAATACTATACTACTATTGCAAATACTAGCAGCAATCAGTTATAGAAGGTATTTAACTATTTAAATATGGGAGTGTGTAGGCTCCATTTGGTATATATCAAGGGAAAAAAGAAAAAATAAATTTTTTTGTTTGAAATAAATTTTAAATTGATAAAATTCAATTGAATTCTATTATTTGAAATGAATCTACAATGTATTGAAATTATTTTATGTTTTAGATATTATTTATTTAAACAAGTACATTGTTAATTTTAGATAGAAGAATAGTAAAGTAATTATATCTAAATATTTTACTTAATATGAATTTTCTCAAAATCTTACGATTTGTGATCTGATTGGACTTCTTTTTATCAAATTATTTCTTTTCAAAAGAATTTAATTCTTTAAATATAGATTTTTCAAATAATAAAATTGTTAAAATAAAATTTAATTTTTTGAAATTTATATTTTCAAATGAAGCTATAGAATTGAGCAATAATTAGTTTGAATTAAAAAAATTGATCAAACAAAATCAATTCTATTTTTTAATTTGATTTATACACAATTGAATTCAATTTTAAGTTTTTTTTTTAAATTTTGATAAATTTAATTTAATTCGAATTCATAATTTTAAATTTTTTTCCCAATTCAACTAAGTTCTAACTGTGTGCACACCCAAGGAGCATGTAACTAATATCCAACTTGTGACCATATAAGCCTGTTGGATTGAATTGGACAAATCATTGACTAAAGACTGCAATGATTCAGTTAGGGCAGAGTGGTGGCACGTTGCATGGCAACCAAAGAAAGGATAAACAATGTTTGTTCTTATAAGAATTTTTAAGTCTGGGGTCTGGGGATAAGGTTTGATCTTATTATTATTATTTCAGAATAAGGCATCAATTGTAATTTGTAATGTATCATTGAGACATGATACCTTTTGTCATAACACCTTTTTTTTTTTAACCCTAGCAAAAAAAAAAAAAAAAGTGGGAAACAATAAATTACAATTTTTTAATGTCCTTTCAATTTTGTGAAATGGCATATTACTTATTAATGACTTAAATGAATTATTATACAGCTTAGATTCACTATGTGCTATGCAAATACTTATGAAAAAAAATTCATAACAGATATAAAGAAACTAACCAAATTAATTTTGATAAACAAATTGTGAAATATAGATAGTATAAACATTTTTATTTATATATTTTTGAATAAGAATACATGAATAAGGGTTTTTTTTTTTTAACATATAGTCTACATCTAGTGACCGATCTATGAATTTAATTTAAGAGACCAAAATTTATTCTAATCATACCATCACTATTATCTCGATACCCTACCCATTACAAGTACAAAGAAAATTAATAGTTTGAGAGAAAAGACAAAGCAAAACAAATCAGAGAAAAAAAAAGAAGTAATACTAGTACTAGTATTTAATAGTTGCAAGAGATAAAGAACACGAAGAATTAAATACCAGAAAAAATTAATTTTATTATGTATCTAGAAACAAATTTAATAGAATAAAAAGAGAAAATAAAACATAATAATTATATATAAAAATTCAAAATCATATAGAAAATAAAATTTTGATAAAAATCATCAAATAATCATAAAAAATTGGAATTAAAATAAGAAAAAAGAAAGTTTATTAAAAAGGTTAAATTAAAGAGGTTAAACTTACTTAAAGAAAATGGTTGAAAGAAAAATCTTTTTTTTTTTTTTTTCCTTTTTAAGGATGTTTGTTCTATTATATAGAAAAACAAAACAAAAAATAAATGAGTTAGAGATATAATAATAACATAATATTTAATAAAAAAAACTTAAGAAAGTAAAATTAGAAAATGAGACCTATTAGAATGATATAAATTTAACTATAATTGAAAAAGTACTAAGAGAGAAAGAAAATAAAAAGAAAAGTAGTAATGCGAAACAATAAAATGAGTGTTACAAATAAAATATAATTAACATCTATAGAAATTTTAAAAAATAAAAAATAAAATTATTATTAAGGCTCAAATTTAGAAAAATTTTCAGCTATTTAAATTTTAAAACCTAGAAATAGGTGATGAAAATTAGATATTTGTATTAAAAAATTATTAAAAATTAATATTTTTTTAAGAATAATGAAAAAACTTTTTTAAAACCAATCAATAGCAATTGCATCTGAAATATGAGTTGGAGGATTGCCAAACCAATTAACAAGACTACACACAAAGTTAGCGGCTCTAACTAGCCAATGAGTTGTTTGATTCGCTGATTGATATACAAAAACAAAATAGCATTTCCTAAAATCTATTGTCAGAATTTCACAATCATTTACTAAAAGACCAAAATAGGAGGAATCTGAGCTCAAACTATTGATATGAATGTAGGTAATTTGTCTAAATTTGTATGCAATGTTGTTACCTTTACTCAGGGATCTTTCAAGAATCAAGTAAAAAACTTTAACTCCAGCTGAACCTCTAGATAACTTGTATCTAACAACCTAAATTATAAAGAATTAAAGGGTATTTAATGTTGTGTCAAGGGGGAAATGTTTGAAAAACATGTGATCCTAAGCATTGACATTACTTCTCTACTTTGAATGATGTGTTTTGAATGATAACAAAATAATGACAAAACTTTGAGAAGTTCTAATGTTTGTATTTTAGTATTTTTGTATACTTTAGGGAGAGAATGTTGGGGAGAACAGTATCAATGCTTGAAGGATATGTGACCCCAAGTGTTTTTATGTAAGAGGTATAGTTGTGCACATTCAATAGGCATTGTGAGATTTTAAATGGGCATTATGGACATTAAATAGGCATTGGACAACTCGCAAAAGGCGTTGTTTAGGCATATCTATACATATTGTCTTTTCGCAACGGGTGTTGATTTTGCCCTCACAATAGGTATTGAAAAAATGCCTAAGATTTAGCTAAAGTTTCTAGAACTTGAAACGAGCATTGGTGCTTCTCCAACAAGCATTGAAGGTGTTGTCAACGGGCATTGCGAGTTCCTCAACGGGTGTGGAAAGTAACTGTGCAAAGTTTCAAAAACAGAGTACTAAGTTTAAGCCTTCTGAAAATGAACAACGAGCATTGTTCATACTCCAACAGGCATAAGTTAAGAACAATGACTGTGGGAAGATTGACAATGGGCGTTGGAGCTAACCGTTACAACATTAACGGGCATTGATCATAGACAATGAGTGTTATCTTCTCTAATGGCTAGTTTTGGAATTTGACTATATAAGAAGCTTTTTTGAAGACTAAATTGATTAAAAAACTTTGTGAACACTTATGAACAACTTGTAAACATTTAGCAAACTTTTTGTGCAAACCTTTTCGTATTGATTTTGTATTTAGGTAAAGTGAGGATTGTTTTTGTTCTCTTTTTACAGTAGATTTTCTTGAGCACTAAAGTGTATTTGCTGCCTAATTGAGAGGCATTGATATTGCTCGAATCTATCCTTGCTAGTGGTTGTAAAGGTTGATATTGTGCCTAGAAAAAAAATACTAAAGGAAAGGTTGCTCTTAAACTTGTAAAAGGGAAGGTTCTTCCTTAGCTTGGAAAAGGGAAGGTTTTGTTCTTGAGCTTGGAAAAAGAATAAAAAGGCTAAAGTGAAAGCTTGAGGAGTGGAGTATGCACGTTGCTGAACTACTATAAAATCTTTGTATTGATTTGTGTGTGTGGCTTCCGCTATTTCTGTTATTGTTTGTATTTTTTTTTACAACCCAATTCACCTATTCTTTTAGGTTGTCATATCTGCCACTCATTCAACAATTGGTATTAGAGCCTAGCCTTTTCTGAAGCTTAAGTGCAAGAGGGATACATTAAGTCTTCTTACTATGGAAGCTTCATAAAAAATAGATCAATTCAAACTAGAGGAAGTAATATGTCAATGGAGTTAGACTACTACCATCAAGAGGAAAGAAGGAGAAGGAGCTTAATGAATTCCACATCCACAAGTGATGATGAATTCTTCTGCAGCAGAAAGATAAAAGAGAGGAAGGCCAAAAAGAAAGCAAAAGCTAGATGTCTAATGGTAAGGGAGGATGAATCAAATAAGGGCTCTCCAAATGAGGTATGTGATATTAATGATGATATCAAAGACTTGTTCACAGTAGCAAATCTTATTGAGACCCTTAAATGAATAAATAATGACTTGAAGAAATATTTTTATAAGAAAAAGATTTTGAGAAATGAAAATGAATCTTTGAAAAATAAAATTTTCTCCATTTCTAAAAATCAAAGATAAGCTTCTTAAAGAAATTGAATGTTTAAGAAAAGAAAAAGAAGAATTGCTTTCAAATGTACTTTTCTTATATTCAAATGAAAGAGAATTTTTAAAAGTGAAAATTGATGCTTTGGAAAGGGGAAAATGAAGAGCTAAATTCTGGAAAAAATTTTATGAAAATCTTTCCAACCAAAATGATAGTTTAAAAAAGGAGATTTTGGACCTAAAAAACTCTCTTTCAAATTTTACTAAAGAAAAAGAAAGTTAGATTTGCTTTTGGGCTCTTAGAGAGATACTAGTGTGAAATATGATATTGAATATAATCATGCCTCTTCCTCCACTTCTAAAAGTTTGTTTGTTAGAGCTTCACCTTTTAAAACACCAAGTATCCAAGGTGTTGAATCACAAATCTCTTCACACAAGGCTACTGTTAATGCAAAGCCTAAAAGCACAACACCAGAACATGCATACCCTAAAAAGTGGAGGCAAAAGGTTAATCATGTTTATATGTATGCATCTTATAAGCCAAAGAGGTAGAATGAACTACACTATTCAACTAGAAGAAAATTTTCACATGAGCATGTTCATAATTGCTCTTACTCACACTCTCATAGGTCAAAGGTAAATCATGCCTTTATTTATAAAACTAAGCATATCAAGAATGGAAAGGTACATTCATTTATTAGGCATTAATCCTTTAGGAAGCCACCTCACACTTGCTCTATAAATGAACTCAGGAAAACATTCATTTGGCAATACTTTTATTTTGGAAGATTTAGCCATAAAACATACTTTTGTTATGCTAGGTTGAGAGGTGAACATGTTTATGCTACTAACTCCTAAGGACCCAAAATAAAATGGGTACCAAAGAAAGTTTAATTTTTCAATTTAGAGGCTCCTCATCCTTTGCCCAATATGGAAAACCAAGGTTTGGAAGCTCTTCATCCCCTACTTAATATGGAGAATGAAATGGTGATTAGAGCTGCAGAATTTGAGAAGGCATTTGTATTTTTGGCAAATCATAATCTATATTGTATCTCTATCCTCCTTGTTGATTGCCATACTTATGCTAAGAAGGAGTTTGAATTATGAACTCTAGTAGTTATTCATCATCTTTTGCTTTTCTCAACATGTGAATAGAACATGTGCCCTAAGTATGTTAACTGAATTATTGTTTGAATATCTTGGGAGATTTGTTAAAAGAATGCATATAGATAGGGGGAGTTTTCTTTCACTAAGTGTTCTGTATTTTAGGTGTTTGCTTTAAGAATGTTGATCAAAATTCTTTTAGAGGAGTATCTTTCTTTTGCTTTTGACTAAAAAGGGAGAATGCCTAATATATCTTTTTGTCATGATGATAAAAAAGGGGAGAATTTTTATGGATGTTTTGATTAAATGATTGAATGATTAAATTGGTATTTGTTTTGCATCACTTATTTGATTGGATACACTTGTTTGAACTCATTTGGTAGGGTAACATTTAGTATGTGTTTAACATCCAACAATTGGTATTCTATATGGTATATGTGATATCCTGCCTTATAAGCATCATTTGTATTTTAGTACTATAACATTTGGTATCCTCTATGTTTTAGGTTTTGTATTTTTGGTATAAAAACATCTTGGTTTTGTCATCATTTAAAAAGGGAGAGAATGTTATGTCAAGGCAGAAAATGTTTGAAGAACATGTGACCCCAAGACATTGACATTACTTCTTTACTTTGAATGATAACAAAACAATGACAAAACCTTAAAAAGTTCTAATATTTGTATTTTAGTGTTTTTGTATCCTTTAAGGAGGAAATATTGGGGGAGAATGGTATGAATGCTTGGAGGATATGTGACCCTAAGTGTTTTTGTAAAAGAGGTGTAGATGTGTACATTCAACAAGCATTGTGAGATTCAAAACAACCATTATGAACATTAAATGGGCATTGGACAACTCGTAACAGGCATTGGAAAATTGGTATGACACGAGAATGCATTCTGGACCTTGCCGCGGGCATTGAAGGTTTTCCAACAGGTGTTAGATGATTCAATGGCATTGAAAATTCGCAAGTGGCATTGGGGTGTTGGAGAATTGGTTAGGCATAGCTGTGCATATTAAACCTCACAATGAGCATTTTGTTTTCACAACGGACATTGATCTTCCCCTCAAAATAGGCATTAGAAAAGTGCCCAAGATTGAGCTAATGTTTCTAGAACTCAAAAAGGGTGTTAGTCCTTCTCCAACATACAGTGAAGGCACTGTCAACAGGCATTGCGAGTTCCTTAATGGGTGGAGAAAGTAACTATGCAAATTTTGAAAAATAGAACACCAAGTTCAAGCTTTTTGAAAAATGAACAACGAACATTATTCATACTCCAACAGATATTGAAGTTGAGAATAATGACCTTGGGAAGATTGATAATGGGCATTGGAGCTAGCTGTTACAACATCAATGGGCGTTGATCATAAACAACAAGTGTTGTCCCTTCTAACTGCTAGTTTTGAAGAAAAACTATCAAAATTAACATAAACTTTTCCAACGACTAGTTTTGAAGTTTGGCTATATAAGGAGCTTTTTTGAAGACTAAATTGATTGAGAAACTTTGTGAACACGTGTGAATAAGTTGTAAACATTTAACAAGCTCTTTGCACAAACCTTTTGGTGTTGCTTTTATATTTGGATAGAGTGAGGATTGTTTTTGTTCCTTTTTTTAAAGTAGGTTTTCTTGAGCACTAAAAGTATATTTGCTGCTAATTGAGAGACATTAACACTATTTGGATCTATCCTTGCTAGTGGTTATAAAGGTTGGTATTGTGCCTAAAAAAATACCAAGGGAAAGGTTGTTCTTGAGCTTGTAAAAGGAAAGGTTCTTCCTTAACTTGCAAAAGGGAAAATTTTGTTCTTGAGCTTAGAAAAGGAATAGAAAGGCCTAAGTGAAAGCCTGAGGAGTGGAGTAAGCACATTGTTGAATCATTAAAAAATCTTTGTGTTGATTTGTGTGTGTGGCTTCCACTATTTTTATTGTTGTTTGTGTTTTTTTTTTTTTCAACTCAATTCTCCCCCTTTTAGGTTGCCACATCAACCACTCATTCCAATATTTAATGCCTAAACCTAAAATTAACTAACTCAATTTTAAGTTTAGAATTAAACTAATTTGCAAAGTTAATTAAACCTTCACTTAAAAAACCTCATCAAATTCTTTCAAGAACAAAAAAAGAGAATAATTCTCACAAATAAAATCAGAATTATATTGATGAATAATGTGTCACAAAGTTTTGATGGCCTATTTACAGGAAATTACAATGCTCATCTATTTAGGAATAAAAGACTAATTTCTATAAGAAAAACTTTAAAAGAAACTAAATAGAAAAATATCTTATGCCTATTTAGCCAAGTAAAGGAAGAACACTCATAATTAGTTGTTATTCCAATTGAAGAAAACAAAAGAAAAAACTCCTATTCGAAAAGGCTAAAGTATTCAACCAAAGAAGAAGAAATAAGAAGAGAAAGAATATTTTTTGGATCTTGAATATCTTAAAAGATATTTGACTTTGACAATTTAACTTGTTGATCATGCATTGCGACCCCCTGTTCCTCTTTAGGATTATTGTTCTTGCAATTAAATATTCTTGAAATATTCTTGGAAGCTTTTTGGAATATTGTAAAACCTTGGTACCTTCTAGAATATTTTTGATGTAATTTTCTCTATTTGAAGAGTTAGACTTGTAGATTTTATTTTGAGGATCTATACAGGAAACTAAAGTATAAAAATGACTATTTTGGCCTTGTGAAGATCACTAAATGTTCCAATGCTTACTCCAAATCTTGTTTTTCTTTACTTCCTCTTGCATGAATATTCCTAAAACTTTTTTAAACTTCTTGACGTGTGTTGTTGTCATTGGTCCTTTATATTAGAGTGTGTCTTCCTATTTAGTAATTTATTGATTTGCATCATTCCTTTATTCCTCAAAAAGATTCATCCTTGAATTATATACCTCATTAAAATAAAAAGAGATAAATCAAAAACATTATAAGTTGCACTAACTCCATACTCACCAGACAAGTTTATCTTATAATAATCTTTTTCTAGACTTGAAATGGACCATCACTCCTTAAGTTTAATCTAGATTTTCTTTGGTTAGGAAACCTTTCCTTCCTAAAGTGCATCCAAACCCAATCACCAAGTTCAAACATAAGTTTTACTTGCCCCTTGTTAGCATATTTAACAAATTGTTAATTTCTTTTTTCAATGTTCATGTGAACTTTATCATCCAAAGATTTCACAAAATCAGCTTTCTTTTTGCGATCCAAATCCATTTGCATATCCAAAGGTAAAAGGATCAAATCTAAAGGATTTAATGGAATAAAACCATAAACAATCTTTAAAAGGACAATAATTAGTAGATGAATGTACACTATGATTATATATGCAAATCCTATACGTGGCGAACATTCTTTCCATGGTTTCAAATTCTTTTTAATCAATACAAGTAATAATTGTCCTAATGTTCTATTCAAAGTCTAGTTTGTCAATTAGCTTATGGGTGTCATGTAATAGAAAATAATAATTTAGTCCCTAAGTTTTCCCATAATATTTTTCAAAGAAACTAAAAAACTATATTCCTATCGCTAACAATAGTTTTAGGCATACCATGCAATCTCACAATTTCTTTGAAAAATAAATTTGCAATGTTAATGACATCATTAGTTTTGTGATAAGCAATAAAGTGTGCCATTTTAGAAAAGCAATCAACTACGACAAAGATTGAATTATTACCATGCTTAAACTTAAACAAACCTAAAGCAAAATCCATTCAAATATCAATCCAAAATGTGCTACGAACGAGTAATGGAATGTACAATCGATGATGTTTTGATTTGGACTTAATGTATTTTAGCTTATTTACATGTTACACATTTATCATAAACTCTTTGTACATCCAAATTGCATATTAGGTCAATAAAAGTGTTTAAGAAAATATCTAAAATCTTTTGTACACCAAAGTGCCCCATTAATCCTCCCTTATGTGCTTCCCTCACAAGCAATTCACACAAAGAACAATTAGGCACACACAAGTTATTATCTTTAAATAAGAGTTCATTATGCTTAAAGTACTTTTCAAAGGCAACATTGTTACATGCAACATAAGACTTGCTTAAGTCATGGTTTGCTCATACAAATCTTTAATGTATTCAAACCCCTACATCTTAGCATCAATAGTAGAAAAAAGAACGTATTTAGCGATGTTATGAGTTATGAAAAAGACTCTATGAGCTCATTCCATTTAACATGTCTTTTAAGCTTTTGTTATCCTTTAAGGTACTTCAAGCTCTTATGGTTAATGTGAATTACAAATTCTTTTGGTCATCGGTAGTGTTGCCATGTATGTAATGCTTTCACTAAAGCATACATCTCTATCATAGACAGTGTTGCCATGTCTATAGTGCTTTCACTAAAGCATACATCTCCTTGTCATAGGTTAGACATTTCAAAGAAGCTCCATTAAGCTTTTCATTAAAATAGGTAATGAGTTTTCCTTCTTGCATAATCACGACATTAATTCATAAACCTAATACATCACATTCAATTTTCAAAGTTATTGGCAAAGTTAGGCAAAACTAATAAAGGTGTATTAATTAATTTAAATTTAAGCAAGGTAAAAACATTTTCTTATGCATCCCCTATTTTGAGCCTACACTTTTCTTTTTCACGATGGTTAGTGTTACAACTATAGTGATAATCATAAACAAATCGCCTATACAAGCTTGCCAATCCATAGAAGGATTATAGTTCTCCATTTTCTTTTAGTATAGGCTATTCCTTGATTGCTTTGTTCTTTTCTTTATCCACTTCAATCCCATTGGCACTAACTATAAAACCTAAGAAAATAACTTTATTTGTATAAAAAGAACACTTTTTTAAGGTTAGCAAATAAAATTTATTTTTTAAAACATAAAAAAAACTAACTTAACTTCCTTTAAATGGTCATATAAAGATTTAGAATATATAGGAATATCATAAAAGTATACAATCATAAACTTACATAGATAAGCATGCAAAAAATGGTTCATCAATCTCATGAAAGTGCTAGGTGTATTAGTCAAACTAAAAGGCATAACAACCACTCACACAACCATATTTTATTTTAAAAGTAGTTTTCCACTAATCCCCTGTCTTATCCTAATTTTGGTGATAGCCACTTTTTAAATCAATCTTAAAAAACATACTAGCACCATACAATTCATCAAGCATATCATCATGCTTAGGAATAAGATATCTATATTTAATAGTTATCTTATTTATTGCTCTACAATCGATACCCATTCTCCAAGTTTCGTCCTTTTTAAGCATAAGCGAAATAAAAATAACATAAGGACTCATACTTTTCCTTGTCAAACCTTTCTCTATTAGCTCATTAATTTGCCTTTAAAGCTCCTTTGTCTCCTTGGGATTACTCATATCGGCAAGACTATTTGGAATTTAAGGGCTCAAAATGAAGTTGATTTGATGTTCGATCCCTCTCAATGGTGATAGTCCTTTAGGCTTCTCTTTGGGGAATAAGTCTTCATAATCCTTTAAAAGAGAAACAAACACACTAGGTAAAGAAACTGTTAAGTCATTAGTAGAAAAATGTCTCTTTATATATCATCAAAATCATAGGTGTTTGGGCTAAATAAACTTTTCTCACATCGCTCTCTTTTACATAAAGGCTTTTTTTTATTCCCTCTCATTTTACATATGCATCTCTTTTCTTTTATGCATCCCCTCTCATCTCTCCTTTTTCCTCTCTTTTTTCACACATCTTTATAATTTTCTGATAACTCTCCTTTTGTTATGCAATTATTTCTCTTTCGCTCATGTGCATAAACTCTCTCTCTCTTCCTATCATTATTTTTTGATCTTTACACATTTCTTTTAGAGATAAAGAAGAACGTATAATGTGTTTTCCATTGGAATCAAACTCTTGAGTACTTTTAAATCCATCATGTTTTACCCTCCTATCAAATTTCCATGGATGCCCCAATAATACATGACTAGCTTGCATAAGCACAATATCACATAAAACATCCTCAATATACTTGTCCATAGAAAAGGAAACTCTAACTTAGTAATTTTAACTTTAGTATAATTATTAAGCCATTGCAAGTTGTAAGGTTTTAGATGTTTAAGAGTAGGCAAGTTCATATTTTTCCACCAAATAAGTACTAACAACATTTGCACAACTACCTCTGTCAATTATCAAACAACATACCTTACCTTGGATCCTACACTTGCATGGAAGATTTTTTTTCCCTTTGTTGCTTTCCATCTTTAGCTAGGGCATTAAGTGTTCACCTTGTAATTAAAAACTCTTTACTATCTACCTTTCCAAGGTCATCCTCAACATCACTTGTATCGATTAGTGGGGCATCTCAGGATCGCTTTCTTCTTCATCTTCACTTTTAAATTTGCCATTAAAAATCATCATTACTTTTTTGTTGGGATATTCTTTAGCCATATGTCCTTGCCTTTGACATTTAAAACACACAATAAAACTTATTTTGAGCTTGGTGGATTAAGTTTTGATGGGCTTACCTCATTCTTTTGCACTTTTAGTGAATTTGATTTTAGGCTTGTTGTTGGGCTTTTCGGCTCCTCTCCAATCTTTACTCCATTTAGTTATTTAAAAATTAGGCTTAGAAGTCTTCCCTTTTTGTTATATTTACACCTTTAAGGCCATATGGTACATGCCCTCAAGGTCCACAGAAGGTTGCAATTCCACCACATTAGAGATCTCCTTGTTAAGCCCACTAAGAAAATGGGCCAGGGTTTGCTCCTTGTCCTCTTTTATGTTGGCATGGATCAAGGTCATCTCCATCTTTTGGTAGTACTCTTCCACGCTCTTAGAACATTGCCTAAGTCTTTAAAGACGATTATGTAAATCTCTATAGTAATAGTGAGGAATGAAATTTTTTCTCACGATATGCTTTATGTCATGCCATATAGAGAATGAATCTTCACAATTGCTTCTTATTAAAAGCTTTAGTTGGTCCTACTAAATAAGTTCATTATCAATAAACTCCATAGAAATAAGCTTTACTTTCTTTTCTTAGTATTATTATGGCATTCAAAGACTAATTCTACCTTATTTTCCCATGAAAGGTAAACCTCGAGATTGTTTTTACCTTGAAAGGTTGCAATCTTCGTTTTTATGCTCCCTAAGTTACCATCTTGCTTTCTATGCCTTGGGTAGTTTTTATGCATGGATTTTCCATCATCACCATCATTATAGATCCATCTCCCTTATCTAGCTTGCCTTAAGGTTGTGCATGTGGTGTTAGAGTTGTAGGCAATGCTTAGGTTCTTTTCTACAATTCCCATTCACTCCTTCATGTCATGCATGTCCCTTTACAATTGTATTAATGAAACTCCCAACACTTTTCTTGAAAAGCTTTAATTCAAGTTATCTTTATGCTTTTTTAGAATCTATCATTATGGTAAGTAAAGAATATTAAAAATCCTAATAAAATCACTCCCTTATGTGTTTACTCTTAAAAAATGACATTCCTTTCATGTTTCACACAAAACAGGCTTTAACTCTCTAATGTGCTCACCACTATTGCCTTTTACCACTTTTAGTTCTTTAGGAACTAAAGTTACTATTATCAAGTTAAAGGTTAATCATAGAGCAAATAAGCAATTTGAACTTGAATTAGCTTTAAAACATAAAGAAGACAAATGAAAACAACATGGAAAGAAGAAAATCAAGGATATTAAAATAAAGACACCAAATTGCAATTTTGAAGAAGCAAAGAGATTAAAACTTTATAAAGACTTGAATTGAGCCTGAAATAATAGAAAATTAAGGGTTAGACCACATCCAAATTTGCAAAGCTACCAATTTGCAATATTCTTTGCAAACAAAGCCAAATCACAGTTTCAAGCTTTTTTTTTTCTTTTATTTTGCCTTTTTCCTTTTTTTGATGTTACTTTTTTTTATATATAATTGTAGCCAAACATAAGACTTTGATTCAAGGAACATAAAGAAGGTAAGCAAACCAATTAAAACACTATGAAATTGAATCAAAAAATAAAAATAAATGCAATTCACAAATTTGATCCTTTTGGGATTTTGGATGTTAATTTAGCCTTAAAACTTGATACTAATGAAGGGGTTGGTTGAATCCCTAAGTTTGTATGAGAAATTAATTTACCAAGGATCATTTTAAGAATCAAGTTTAAAGGATTTAAAATCCTAATTAGACCTTTAGAAAACTTATTTCTATTAACCTAAATTATAAAAATTTAAGGGTTGTCAATTCTAAAACCTAGATTAGCTAAGGCCAATTTAAGCATAGAATTAACTGGTTTGCAAAGTAATTAAGAAAGTCACCTAACAACTTCATCACGTTCTTTCAAGAACTCAAGAAAGAGAATAAATCTTATGAAGCTATATGCTAAAGAAGAATAATAATCAATTATATTAAGCTTGCCCGCATGAGGGGTTATATATAGTCATTACATACTTTAAACCCTAATTAAGAATAAAAAAAACCTTAAAAAATCCCTAGTTTAATTAGTGAACAAAGGAGTTAGCTATCTCAAAATTAGCTAAAGATCATAATCCTCATGGAATAAGGACTGAAATAAAGACATGTGATTGGCCATAGGGTCTTTAACCATTACAAGGAAAATCTAATGAAAATCTTTTTAAGTTGCTTACAAGCATAAAAGACTAATAAAGAAATCTTAATCTAAAAAAGGGAAGAGGAATTCGGCCAATAGGAAGCATTCTTAAAGAGTTATGAAAATCTGGGAAGAATCTTGAGTCTTGAAAATCTTAGAAGAATCATGCAAATCTTGGAATGATCTTGAAGAATCTTTCAAATCTTGGAAGAATCTTGAAGTTCAAATGTCAAATCTTGATTGGGCCGAATCATGCATATTTTGGTCTTAAGACATGAGTTCCCATGATGTTCGAACATGTTTGCTAGTTAAGACAAGGTAACCTTATCCATTTATGTCTTGTTCACACTAGTTTATGTCCACACTTGTCCTAACATAAAATTTTGAACTTTATACCAATTTGTTGGGCTTGTCAGTTAGGGCCCATAGAAGTGTCCACAATTAAAATTGAGTTTAATTGGGCCTTGATTTGGGCTTGACACTGTTCCACTAATTGTATCCACTAAATACTCCGTGCACTAAGTTTGGGCTTTGAGTTCCATGCTCTAAGCATTATGTCCAATAGGCTAATTGAGTTTATCTTTACCGCTCCCTTGTTTTTTGGAAAGATTCATCCTCAAATCTTAGGCTATAAGAAAGTAAAAATCAAACATAAGAACTAATAAAGATAAACCTAAATGAAAACTTACCATGTAATTGTATGTCTTTTCACCTAAATCAAATACAACTCACATGAAACCTTCTAAAACATGGTTAGAATAAGCCAAAGAAAGAGAAAAGAATGAGAAAATAAACTAAAATATTGAAAAAAAACCTTAGAAAACATTTTCTATCTAGTATGGAGAAACAATAAAGCATAGAATTTCTTTTCAACCAAAAAACTAGGTAGAAAAATCTAGGTTTTAGATAAGAGCTAGAATACAAAGAACAACTAGAACATTAAAAATAAATGAATTCTTGAAATTAAAAGTAAAATTTCTACCTAACCAACATTTAAAACCAAAAGAAGAAGTAAACACACATTTTGAATAAAGAAAGGATTTGTAAACCTCAAACTAAGAAGAAAAAAGAAACAAACATTTTACATTAAAAGAATTACTAAAGGCATTGTAACAAGAATAAAAAGATCTATTCCTACATGAATCACATCTAAAACAAGAAGAAAAATAATGTAAACATTTGAATTAAAAGAAAAAAATGCAAAAAGATGTTTTAGATAAAAGGAATCTTTAATAATGCAGAAGCATGAATTAAAAGAAGAAAACAAACTTCCATAGCTAAAAAAAACCTAAAAACATAAAAACGAGAATTGAAATAATGTCTAGAACAATAAAAACTTGAAGAAACGTCTAAACAAGTGTTACAAAACTCCTTTTTACACAAATTTGCAACCTTATTCTTTATTATATCTCCATCATTAAAAGAATAGAGTTAAGTTGGCTTCTTTACTAGACTCTTACATTGAAAACCATTCTTCATAACCTTACAAAAAAGAAAGAAAAGCACTACATAAAGGATTGTAAATTTTGTTAGTAATGTAATACATCCCTTAAACAAAAACATTGGGTTAGGTCTTTTGGAAGAATTGGTTTCAATCTCACCACTCTTTTTTCTCAATAGGCTTTTCTTTTCCACACCCTCTTCTTTTGTATGCACCTCTCTTTTTTTATGTGCATCAACTCTATCCTCTCCTTTTTCCATTCTTTGCTTACTTCTCTCATGGATTCTCATAGCTTTCCTTTTATTGCGTAATTAATTCTTATTCTTTCATATGTGCGCATTTTCTATCTCTCTTAAAATTTTTTGATCCTCATAAATTTATTAAGGAGATAAATGATATAATACAATATATTGACCATGAAAGTCAAGCTTATAAGTATTTGCAAACCCATCATGCTTAGCCCTTCTATCATATTGCTATAGTCTCTCCAATAAAATATGACGAGCTTGTATTGGCACTACATCATAAGGAACCTCATCATAATATTTGCCCATAGACAAGGAAACTCTAACTTGCTTAGTAACCTTAACTTCACTATTATCATTCAACCATTGTAAGTTATAAGGCTTAGGTTGTTTAAGAGTAGACAAGTTCAATTTTTCAACCACGTAAGTACTAGCAACATTAGTACATAAACTAACATCAATAATTAAGCTACACACCTTGCCTTAGAGCCTACATCTTAGTTGAAAGATGTTTTTGATTTGCTTGACAAGTTTTTTTGTTTGGGCACTCAAAGATCTCCATGCCAATAAAAAGGTCTTTGTTATCAATTTCAAAAAGATCTTCTTCATCACTAGGATCTATTAATGGACTCTCTATATCATTATCACTATCTTTTCATTCAATATTCCCATTTACAATAACCATGGTCATTTTAGTTGGCCACTTCCTAGCTACATGTCTACACACTCAACATTTAAAAAAATTCAACAGGATTAGCTTTGGGCTTGGATGGTTCGACTTTGTTGGGTTTAATCTTGGATTTTCCCCCTTCTTTGCCTCTTTGGGTGTATTTAGCTTTGGACTTTGCAGTGGGTCTTTCTTCATGTTTCAACTTGTTATTCCAATTAGATGAAGGAAAATTGGATTTAGAAGTTTTACCTTTAAGTTGTCTTTCTACCTTTAAGGCCATATGGTAAGCCACCTCCAAATTTACATAGTGTTAAAGCTCAATATAATTTCCTTACTAAGCCTACTAAAAAATCGGGTTATTGTTTTTTCTTCATCTTGTTCAATGTTGGCACAAATTATTACAATCTCCATATCTTGATAATATTCCTCCACTCTTTTATTTTTTTGCACAAGTCTTTGCAAATGGCTAAACAAATCTCTATAGTAATAAGAAGGAATAAATCCTTTTCTCCTGACTCTTGTCATTTCATGCCAAGTTACAGTAGGATTTTCCCTACATCTATTCTTATTTATTGTTAATTGATCTCACCATACAAGTGCATAATTAATAAATTATACAGTAGTAAGTTTTACTTTCTTATCCCCACTATAATTACTCAAAAATAAAATCTACCTTTTTTTTCCTATTCTAAATATGTTTCAGGATCATTTTTACCACGAAAAGTAGGTATTTTCATTTTTATACTATCCAAATTACCATCTTTATTGTCATGTTGTAAGACACTATCTTCCATTGAGTTGCCATCATCCTCATGTACCAATCTACCATGTCTAGGTTGTATCATAGTAGTGTTGGTGGTATTAGTTAGACTCTATCTTTTCTACCTTCCCCATTGGTTACTCCATCTTTTTTTACATGGCTTTCATGAAAAGCTTTTATTCTAGATCACTATTAGGATCTCTCATGATTAGAAACAATAAAAAAAATTCATAAAATCACTCCCTTATGTGTTTACACTTAAAAGATGCCACTCCCCTTGTGTTTCACATAATAAAGCTTTTTTCCTCTTATGATGTCACACACTATTGCCTTTTATTCTCTTAGTTCTTTTCTTTAAGTTCTTTAGGAACTAAACTTACTAGTGTTAATTAAATCCTTAATTACTTAACAAATAAGCAATTCAAAACTTATAATGACTCTAGATAATAAAGGATATGAATTAAGAAACAATAATAGGAAGAAAACAAGGTTAGCTAGAAATAAAGGGCAATTCGCAATCTAAAGATAAAAGAAGAAGAGTAAGGAGTTTTGCAAAGTTAAATGGACAAAATCAAAGGAATTTAGTGTTAAGGTCAAATCCAATTAGTTTGCAAATCAACCAATTCAAAACCTTTTACAAAACAATTTATTTGCAATTAGCTTATTTTTTTCTTTTTTTTCTTTTGACATACTCTTTTTTTTAATTTGATTTATTTTTTTCTCAATTTTTTAATTTGAAGCTAAATTACAAGCTTTGAACACAAGATAATGCAAAAATAATGTAAAGAACTAATTTAGGCTGAGTTGGAAGAAGTTAAGTCCAAACATAAACTTTTGTGAATTTTCAATTTGGATGGCCTTGAAACTAAAATAAAACACCAAATATTAGTAAAAAAAAAAAAAAGAAATGAATTTGAGTGAAAGAAACATAAGAGAGCAAAAGGAAATAAAGAAATTGCAAAGTTCCTTAATTTTAGGAAATTTTGGCAAAGTTCCTAAATTTTTGAAATTTCTTGATGCAAATAATTCCAAACTAAAATTAAACAGAAAATAATGATTATTCAACAAGAAAAATGAAATGGAATGGAAAGAAACAAAGAAATTCAAATTGAATAAGGAAAACAAGCTATTTCACAAAGTTCCTTAATTTAAGAAAATTTTGCAAAACATGCAATTCTAATATGATTTCAATGATAAAATAATGATAAATAGTGATGAAACAAACTAATTTGATGACAGAAACTCAATGAAAATAGATTGGTAGATAATGGATATGTTGAAATTGAATTGAAATAATAAACAAGCAAATTGCAATTTTTAGGATTTTTTTGTTATTTTGAGGATCCAAAATGACTTTGAACAGATTTTAATGATGAATTAACACTTAATTATGATGAAACAAACTGATTTAATGCAAAAAGAATGGAAGTAAATGAATTGAGCACACTAAAACTAGTTGAGGCTGAACTAAAGACAAGTAGAAGAACAAGATGGAAACACATTGAATAAGAATACAAAGGATACAAACTTGATAATGGGAACGTAAATATTTGATAACAAATTTGATATGAATAAAAGGGTTGGTTGAACCCCTAAGTTTGTATGGGGAATTCATTTGCCATCATTTCAAGAATCAAGTTTAAAGGACTTTAAATCCCAATTAGACCTTTAGAAAACTTGTTTCTAGCAACCTAAATTATAAAGATTTAAAGGTTGTCAATTCTAAAACCTAGATTAGCTAAAACCAATTTAAGCCTAAAATTAACTAGTTTGTAAAGTTATTAAGAAATCCACCTAACAATTCAAGAAAGAGGGCGAATCCCACAAAGCAATATGCCAATGTTGAATAATAATCAATTATATTAATCTTAATAAGTGACTATATATAGCCATTACATACTCGAAACCCTTATTAAGAACAAAAAAATGAACCCTAAAAATCCTTAGATGAATTCAACCACAAAGGAGTTATCCATCTAAAAACTATCTAAGTCCTAATGGAATAAGGACTAAAATAAAGCCATGTGATTGGCTATAGGGTATTCGACGATCATAAGGAAAATCTAATAAAAATCTTTTCTTAAGTTGCTTATAAGCTTAAAGACTAATAAAGAAATCATAATCTTAAAAGTAAAAGAGGAATTCGACCAACAGGAAGAATTCTTGAAGAGTCTTGAAAATCTTGAAAGAGTCTTTGGTAAGATCTTAAAGAATCTCAAATATTGGAAGAATTTAAAAGTCCACATGTCAAATCTCGATTGGGTTGAATTATTCATGTTTTGGTCTTAAGACATGAGTTTCCATGATGTTGGAACATGTTTTGAAACATTTTTGTTAGTTAATACAAGACATCCTTATCTATTTATGTCTTATTCACACTAGTTTGTGTTCACACTTATCCTAACTTGAAATTTTGAACTTTGCACCAATTTGTTAGGCTTGTCAGCAAGGTCCCATAGAAAGTATCCATAACTGAAATTAAGTTTAAATCGCCTCGATTTATTCTTAATAATGTTCCACTAATTGCATCCACTAAATGGTCCATGCACCAACTTTGGGTTTAAGCTCCATGTATTAACCCTTATGTTTGATAGGTCAAATGGACTTGTTTACATCAAAATTGAAATCAATAGACTAAAAAATTAGTTAATAAGATGAAACAAATGAATTTAAAAAGAAGAAACATAAAGGAAACCAAATTAAAAAAGAGAAAAAGAGGAAACTGAATTGAAGAGACTAACACAAGGAAAAACAATTAGAATAAGAATTAAACACAAAGAATAAGAAAATAAAGGATATGTACTTGATTTTAAAGCTAAAGCTTTGATACCAAATGATTTGAACGTGGGTATGTTGTCCCAAACTTATATGCAATGTTGCTAGCTTTGTCCAAAGATCTTTCAAGAATCAGCCAAGAAAGTTTAACTCCTAGGTAGACCTCTAGATTACTTGTATCTGACAACCTAAGTTATACAAAATCAAACCTAGAATTAACTAAGTTAATTTTAAGTTTAGAATTAAACTAGTTGATAAAGTTAATTATGCCTTCAGTTAAATAAACTCACCAAGTTCTTTCAAGTACTAAAGAAGAGAAAAATTTCTCACAAATAAAACCAAAAGTATATTGATGAATAATTTGTCTCTTAAATAGTTTCAATGGCCTATTTATATGCATTATAATGTTTATCTATTTAGGAATAAAAGACTAGTTTCTATAAGAGAAACTTTAAAAGAAAGTAGCTTGGAAACTGTCTAATGCCTATTTGGCCAAGTAGAGGAAGAACACTCCTAATTAATTGTTATTCTAATTGAAGAAAACAAGAGAGAAAACTCCTATTCTAAAAGGCTAAAGAATTCAATCAAAGAAGAAAAATAGGAATAAAAGGAATATTCTTTGAATCTTGAATATCTTAAAATGTAGTTGACTTTAACAATTTAACTTATTGACCATACATTGCCTCCCACTTTGTTCCTTTTTAGGATTATTATTTTTGTAACTAAGGATGCTTGAAAATTCTTGAATGCTTCTTAAAATAGTATAGAACCTTCTTAAAACAGTATAGAACCTTCTTAGAACATTTTAGAATCCTTTAGAATATTTTTGGTGTAATTTTTTCCATTTAAAAAGTTGGATTAGTGGATTTGATTTTAAAGTTTCACACTTGAAATTGAAGTGTATAAATGATCATTTTGCACTTGTGAAGATCCATTAAATTCTCTAATGCTTGTTTCAAAGGTTGTTTTCTTTACTTTGTCGCGCACCAACATTCTCAAACCTTCTTTAAACTTCTTAAGGTGCACTCTTGTTATTGGTCTTATGTGTTGGAGTGTTTCTTCTTATTTAGTGCTTTATTGGTTTGTATCAACTATGACAAGAGGAGATAAATGTGAGAGAATCAAATTCAACCACAACATTAGTGATTGTTACACTCTTTAATCAATTAAGATCCTCTCAAACTTCTATAGCTTTAGTTATGTTCGGAGGAAACTAATTTATGTTGCTACCATGCATTACTGCCAACATGATGCCCTTAGAATTTCTAATGATGTAGCTAAAACCTAAATAGAAAGGAGTAGAGAATAAGGGCACATTGAGATTGCACTTAAGGGTGTTCTCAACTTGCTTCGGCCATCTGGCTACTAGGGGATGCGGGGATGCTGATGAGAAAGCACGGTCAATGGGTTAGTATATGTAGCTTGCCACCTATTTAGAAGGTCAAAGGACAAGTTGTTAGAATTAGTTCAGATTTCCTCTTCACATTCTTGTCCAGATCATTTCTATTTTGCCAAATGCCTTATAAGATCATGCCAAAAATCTCCAACTCAGTTTATCCACTAGCCATTTCAGACCACCACTCAAGTAAATTTGACATTTATTTGACTTACTAACCAATAGAGGATGATCTCCAAATGTTATTGGCAAATGGATAAACCATTAATGCATGAAAAATATCCTTAGGATCATGATGACAGGCTAAACACCATTCTTAAACATCAACTTACCTATTTTTAAGAGCTTGCATTGTAGGAATGCTGTAAGACAAAGACCTCTAAATAAAATTCCTTACTTTTACTGCCATATTAAGCTCCCAATTTTATTTCCCATTTAGCTTAAATTAACACGAGGACATAAAACTTGAAAGGTTAAGGTCCTATAGTCACTTTTAATAGTGTAATTCCCTTTTTTATCCCACACCCGAAACCTTCTATCCTTCATAATCCTACAATTAAAAGGAAAAGACAAGATAAGCTCTTTGTGTTTATCATAAAACAAATAATGAATTAAATCCTTATACCATTCTAACCAACAACACATTTCCAAGAATCTACCATTTCAAATGCAAGTCCTAAAACAATCAGAGGCATAATATAGGGGTTAAATTCATTTGGTAGCCATGGCTCCCCCAAATTATCACATGTCACCTAATTGCAATCCACCTTTATGCTCATTTACGAATTAGCTCTTGCATTGCTAGCACGCTTCTCTAAATGTAACTTAGGTTAGCATTAATCTTAAAATCTAGAAAAGAACTCGAAGGATAGTATCAAACTTTAAAAGCTCAAGCTATTAGTGAATTAGAGGTTGTGAGAAGTCTCCAACCTTGCTTTGCTAGAAGAGCAAGATTAAAATCATGAAGTTTTTGAAAGCCTAACCCACCCTTAACTTTTTTAGTGCATAATCTATCCTAACTCTTCCTTATAATCGCCTTAGCTTCAATACCTTTGTTTCCCTACCAGAAAGAATTCATCATTATTTCTAACGTAGTACAAAGAAGAATAGAAAGACAAAAAAAAAACTCATAATATAAGAAGGTAGTGCTTGCATAATTGATTTTAACAAAAGTTCTTTACCCTCTTTTGAAAGTAAATTATTTTGCTAACCATGCATCCGTTTCCATACTTTTTTCTTCATAGAAGCAAATACCTTATATATTTTTTTTTACATCTAATTAGTGAGGGAAGCCTTAAATAATTATCATGGTTAATCAATTGTCTTAACAACCCTCAATGTGTCGCATACATAAGACTGCATCTCCTTTAAAAAATTCATACAAAATGACATCGAAGACTTATCATAATTAATAATATGTTATGATGCCATTTCATATAAATGCAAGCAAGCTTTGATCATATCACTCTCTTCTTTACAAGCACAAAAGAGAAGGAAACTATTGCT
Source organism: Omphalea diandra (assembly GCA_949677035.1). Classification (NCBI taxonomy): domain Eukaryota; kingdom Viridiplantae; phylum Streptophyta; class Magnoliopsida; order Malpighiales; family Euphorbiaceae; genus Omphalea; species Omphalea diandra. The sequence goes on along the minus strand of CATIWR010182104.1, from coordinate 15,009 downwards.
GATAAATAACATATGAGTAATCGTCAGAGTTGAGTGGCTATGTTATAATTATGGAGAGTACCCCTTTTAACTTTATTGTTGGACTATGTTAGTCAAACCTAGGTTAAAGCTCTCTCTTGATCTTGACAACATAAATTGAAAGGCTCTAACATCTCTTTTCAAGTGTTGCCTATATAGAAATTAAGTTAGTAACATATTGAAAGTTGAATGGAAGTGATTGGAAATGAAATGCTTAAAATGTTAAAACTGTCCCGTAAATCGTAACCAAGACTTAAAAGTCGTAACCACTACTTAAGAAAATTAAGGGATCAAGATGAATAAAGGGATTCATAGTGATTGTCATGGCCTGAGTCATGACTGCTACTTTTGAGTGACTAAAGGTGAACTCCAAATGACCAACCAAGCTGAGCCACGTATCAATGAGCCATTTAAAGATTTGAAATTTATGATAGCCAAATCCCAGTAGTGACCTCGACCAACCTTAACTTGACATTCAAAAACTCCAATTTGATTCGCGAAGAGGGCATAATGTCCATTATCTCAGAGCTACTCCACATAGCAATGTTGCCTAAGAAATCTTGACTGTGACTTATGAAATCCGTTAAAGGCTACTAATGACTAGTTTTTGATGAACTGCTAAATGTCACTAGCTGTGAGACACATTTGAAGATCTCGATAGAGAAAAGGCAAAATTTAGAGCAAAATGTCATTTATAATCGCGACATCCCTATCTCGATCGTGATTTGCTTCTAACAAGCATGAAATGCAGGATTTGCGACCTTACTTTAAAGATTTGGAGCTAGTTTTATTTATAATGGCTATTTGGTAGTTAGAACTTAGAAATACTCCATCAAATGGCTTTATATAATAAAATATCCATTAATTATGGCAAAACACTTGCAATTGATTTCTCAACTCTTTAACTTATTTACTCTTTGTACTTTAGGTTATTGAAGGTGAGGTGCGAGTCGTAAACACTTTGGGTCTGGATTTTAGAGTAAGCCTAGTGTGAAAAACTCTTATGTAAGGTTGTGTGTGAGCTAAAAAGTGCAAATTACAAAGGTTTTAATTGGAGAATTGGGGAGTAGACATAAAGTTAGTTAACACCCAAATCACTATAAATTACTTATGTTCATTCTTCTCCGACTCTTTCTCTAACTTTAGGTTTCTTACACTCCCTCCATAATTTTAATTTTCCACCTATTCAATTCCCCTTTCTTAGTGCACAAAGGCTAATAAATGATATCAGAGCTGAAGTTTCAATTGTTGCCTTAATTGCTCAAGAAAAGATTATGCATAAGAAGGAATCCACTCTCACTTTAAGCTATTCTTTGATGGATCTAATCATACTCTTTAAAAGTGTAAAATGTATATCTATCTTAATAGTGATGTGGTGGATATTTAGAATGTTGTTGTGAAGAAGTGGAAACCACTCACTAGAATAGTAGATGCTATTGAAAAGTTGCTTCTAAGAGAAGAATGGGTTAAGGCACATAATATGAAAATTGGCAAAAATAAAAGAGCCATGACAGTGGTAGAGTTCAACATTACCATACCACCAATGGGATATAGAAGCCTTAGACAACTACCATGAGGGCTTAATATAAGTGAAATGAAATAGATTAGAGCTGTATTTGACTAAATATGAGCTTTTTATGTTGAAGAATGAAATCATTATCGAAATGACAAATAGATTCCTTGCCATTGTCAACAACATGATGAAGTGTCGGAGAACTCTCACTAACTATGAGGTAAACACCAAAATCCTCATGATGCTTCCACTAGAAAAGTTTAAGGCTAGAGTATGTAGTATAAAATAATCAAATTGTGGCATTAGAGAAGTACCAGCTGGTGTCCTAATTAGAAAGCTTCTCACTTATGAAATGGTGATCAAGAAGGATGAGGAAATAAAGATGATGAAGACACAAAGAGATAAAGGAGAAAAGAAGACTCTTACCCTTAAATCCTCTAGCAAAGGCAAAAAGATAAAATAAAGCTTGAGTGAAAATGGTGAAAGTGAGAAGGAGTAAGAATAACTTGCTATGCTCTCTAGAGGGCCCAAAGAGCTCATAAAGAGAATAAATGAAAAAAGGAAACTTAACAAGGCATCATCCCACTTCAAAGAGAAAAAGAATGATGTGACTTGGTTTGAATATGAAAAGCAAGGTTACGTTGAATTTGATTGTCTTAAACACAAGAATAAGAAGAAGAAATGGGACAAGGAGAAGAAAAAAAGGGTTCAAAGCAACTTGGGATGATGATTCAAATGAAGATGAAGAAGATGATAAGGCTGCTAACTTTTGCTCCATGGCTCAAGAGGACTCCTCCAATGAGGTAAGTTCTTCTTTTCGATTTTGTAATAATATTGATGTGTATAAGGATGAGGATAATGAGCTACTTGAAGCCATGTCCTTGAGATTTGATACATATAAATCTAAAATTAAATTATATAAGAAAAGTGTTATAAATTAGAGGATGATTTTAAAAGTTTAAGTGATCTTGTTTGTAGCTTGAGGATCTCCAATAGGAAACTCAAGAAATCATTAGAATAACTTTCTCAAACTTTATACTTTATTGATTCTTTATAAAAAGAAATTGATTCTTTTAAAAAATGAGGTTATAGAATTGAGAAATTTTATTTCTAAATTTCATAAAAGGAAAGAGGCTTTAGATACACTCATTGTATCTCAAAGTCCACCCCTTGTATGACATGGTCTTATCTTAAATGGTGCTTTCATCTGCATCTTCTCCTCCCATTGTCATTAAAGCATCCACACCTTAAACCTTAAGCATATAGGTAATTAGGAAGACAAGTGCTCCTAGCACTAAGCCTCCCTTATCTAAGGGCAAGGGCAAGGCAACCCGAGGCTTAAAGCCTAAGCCTTAAAAAGCAAACCATGCATTTATGTATACCAAGAGGCATGCTAAAAAACACTCGTTTTACTCCCCATCACACTTGTCATTGCATATATGCACATGAGAAGACTCTCCACTCATGCTAAAGACACTCATAGGAGAAAGACAGACAAGTTTAAGCTCCAATGTCATTATTGCTTAAGGTATGGGTATATAAATGTGTTTTGTTACATTAGGAAGGCTCACCTTAAACTAGAGGATCTTTCGAAGTCTAATCCCCTAGGACCCTAATATATTTGGGTACATAAACATAGATGAATTTGCTTTATAATTGTAGGTATGCTTGAAAGTCAACAATGAAGAAGATAATGATTGACGTGTGAGTAGTGGGTGTTAAAAGCGCATGATTAGAAATAAAAAGCTATTCACATCCATTAAAGAAAAGGATGGTGACAATATGACATTTAGAAATAACGCCAAGGGTAAGGTAATTGACATTGACATAATTGGTAAAAGAGGTTGCCCTCTTTTTGATAATGTGCTTTTAGTTGATGGTTTAAAGCATAATCTTTTAAGTGTAAGTCAATTATGTGACAAGGGTAACAAAGTTACCTTTGATGCTAGTTAGTGTCTTATTACCACCTTGGTTGATGAGGATATAGTCCTCAAAGGTGAGAGATAAGGCAACATTTGCATAATTGACTTAAACAATTAGCTAACCAATCTTTTAAATGTCTTATATCCATTAATAATGAAGTATGGCTTTAGCATAGAAGACTTAGACATATAAGTGTGAAGCTTCTCTAAAATTTATTTAAAAAGGATCTTATAGAGGGTCTTCCAAATCTCAAATTTACTAAGAACAAGACATGTGGACCATGCCAAATGAGAAAGCACACCAAACATTCTATAAGCCAAAGAATGTTATAAGTACCTCTAGACCTCTTTAAATCATTCACATGGACTTAGTTGGACCTACTAGGAATGCTAGCCTTAGTGGAAAACATATGCATTTATCCTAGTTGATGATTACTTTAGGTTCACTTTGGTTAGTTTTTGAGCTCATAAAAGTGATGTTTTTGATTTTTTTTTTAAATTTTACAAAAAGAGTTCAAAATGAAAAAGGTTACTTCATTTTTTCTATTAGAAGTGATAATGGAAAGGAATTTTAAAATGAACTTTCTAAAAACTATTGTTTGGAGAATATGATTTCATACAATTTTTTTGGCTTCTACAACTCCTTGGTAAAATGGTGTTATAGAGAGAAAGAACAAAACATTGGTTAAGATGGCTAGGATTATGCTCAATTAGAATTCTCTTCCAAATTACTTTTGGACTGAAGCCATCAACATCTCTTGTTACATTACAAATAGAATTTTTAAAAATCCCATTCTAAGTAAAACATCTTTTGAGCTATGAAATGAAAGAAAGCCTAAGCTTTCATATCTTAGAATCTTTGGGTGCAAATGCTACATTTTGAATACTAAAGAAAACCTTAGAAATTTTGCATTTAAAACCAATAAAGATATATTTCTAAGCTATTCCACCAATATCAAGACATATAAAGTCTTTAATAAAATGTCCATGGTAGTTGAAGAGTCCACAAATATTATTTTTGATGAGTCTAGTAAACTTTATCTTTGGAAAAATACTCTTGTTAAAGATCTTATGGGTGACTTTAAAAAGCTAGAGCTCAATTCTTCATTAAAAGAGAATGTAATTGAATTTGAGGACTAAGAGCCATCTTAAGGAGTAGAACATGGACCACCTTAATAAGAAGAGAACCAAATTCAATAACTACCTAAGGATTGGAGGTCCTGCAAGAACCATCCAAAAGAGCTAATCTTTGGTGAGACTTCTGAGGGAGTAAGTACTAGAGCTCAGTTAAATGTATTAAATAATAATCTTGCTTTTTGTTTCTCAATTGAAGCCAAAGTAAGTTGATGAGGCTTTTGATGATGAATGTTAGCTGATTGCTATACAAAAGGAACCCGACTAATTTAAAAGAAGTAAAGTTTGAGAACTTGTCCCTAGGCTGAAGGAACACTTAGTCGTTGGTTGTAAATGGGTTTTTAGGAATAAGTTAGATAAGCAAGGTTCTACCTTAAGGAATACGGGTAGATTGGTTGCCAAAGGGTACAACAAAAAGGAAGGTGTAAATTATGATGAAACCTTTGCTTCTTATATTTAGGTCTCAGGTTGTAAGCCTGATGATGAAAATCACTAAAATTATTCTCTAAGAATACAAAGGGAATTGTAAAATGAAGAAGAGTAAGGCCTTAGAAAACCTTAGGCCAAGCCTCAAAATGAAGCTTGAGCCTATAAAGCCAAAAACCCTAAGACTACCGGCCACATTTAGTGGGTTGTACAACCCATTTGTCATGGTTGTATACCCTACTGCATGGTTGTACAATCTTGACTAAAACCTTAACTTTAGGAAGATTCTGGAATTGGTCTTCCCTTAAACCTTAAGGTTGTACAACCAAGCATGAAGGCTACACAGTCCTCTTACAAATCGTAATCCAAAACTTTCATTATCTTCTTTATGATTTAATGCAAACAATGCGTAACCAAAACTATTCTAGGCTTTGGTGTACTTTTCTTCATCTATAAATATCCTACCATTTGAAAAGGGAGGAGACACTTGGATAACCTAGTGTTACTCTTTTGAAATTGTGACCCATAAACCTCTAATCTTTAGAAATCAAACACCCAACCCCTTACACCAAAGGACGAAGGTAGTTCCTAAGTTTTTGACAGTTCTTTTTACATATCTCATTGCATTCTTGGGGGAAAAAATTAAACTTGTGAGCCTCTAAGTGCAAAGAAATACACAAGGGCATCCAGTCATTCCCTTCCTTCTTCCCTTTTATTTTGTTCTCTTCTCTCTTGAAAATATAATTTAGTGTATAATTCCCATTTGACGGAAAACATGGTGCAATTTTGTTTTTTTTGTCTCATTTGAATTCTTTTATTCCAAACTATTTTTTGTGATGTTGGAGGGCTCCAATAGGGGAATATCATTTGGAAAATAGAGTTTTGAGGGAGTTTGAAATTATTTGTTAGGCTTATTATGCTTTAATACTTTGTGTTCTTCCATTTCATACTTAGTGTGGTGTTTAAGGTTTTGTTTGATCTCATTTTTGTAGTGACCAAGTGAGAAACTTACCACTGTTAGGACCTTGAGAGCCATATTATGCTTATTTGCATTTTAGTACATTCTTAAACATGGAAATAAGTATAGGTTTTAGCCTATTGACTTCCCCTTTGATGATTAGCATCCTAAACTTCTCAATGGCTAAAGATGCTTGTGGATGTCATACTCTTTGTGAGCAATAGGGGGGAGAGGGTTCAATGACCTTAGGACCCTTTTTGTAATGATTTAGCCTTAGGCCTTAAAGATTCTCCTAGATGCTTGCATTTTAGATTTATCATTCTTTATGTTCATGGTTTTTGCATTGGTGTTTATTTGATGTTATTATGTTGTTTGGTTTATATGATGTTGAGATATTCCTATTATGGAATTAGGAATAAGATTGGGCCCTTTAACTTTGGAGATGTGGTAAGGTGGTGGTCATGAACTTTATTTACTTGTTCATTTCCTTTCATTTATTTTATGATTAGTTGCTAACTCATATGCTTTCATTGGTTGTAGGTGTATTTTCTGCTTAGAGCATGAATGATGCTCTTGATGACCATAATAATTGAATATTGATTATGTCTTATGATGATTGAGGATATGCAAGTTACCCTTTTCCCATGATGCATGACCCCTATATGCAAGTTACCCCTTTTGCCATGATGCATGACCCCAACTCCCATTTTAGATGTGTATGGATGTCAATATGCTTGCTACCTCTTTGCCATGATTTCAATCCCCTTCCCTTAAGAATTGATGATTCGACATGATTGGCTTGATTATGCTAGAGGCATATTAATTGGACTAATTAATAACATAAATAAAGTGATAAGAGTGTATCAAAAATGCCCAAATGCCAGATTCTAATGTCCTAGTGATTTGGGAGTGTCTAATCTTTTCCCCAAGCCATATCTAATTTTCAAACCCAATCTCTATTGGGGTTAAGGCAAAATGGGCCTTCTAATTGACTTAGCTTAGGTTTAGATTTTGCTCACTCAGATTCTAACTCGACCAAATTTAAATATTGACTCCATACTTCCTAGGGATGGTACCAACGTATTATCCCATTTTAGTCCCTCAATGACCACAGTTAGGTTTAAAGAGCTTTGAAATTACATAATGCTTAAAGGATCCCATATTGATCCAAACGTGTGTCATACTTTAAGGTTGTTAGCAATATAAAAACCCTCATTCTCTCTATCTTTCATTAGTAGATAAAAAGATGGAGTCACAAGCAATATTTTACTTATTTTAGCAAAAACCCAAGGCACTCATAGTGGTGACTCCATTAGGGACTTGAAATTGACTTCATATTCAATATCTAGTGTTGGCCTAGGGCACTAAGAAGGGGTTTTGATTTGGTGGTTGATTAAAAATTAAAATGGAAGGTTAGTGTGTTTAGGAGATTAAGAAGAAGATGAGAAAAATCAACACAAAGGTTATAGTGGTTGGGGTGCTAACAAACCCTACATCCACTCTCCAATTCTTCACAATTGGGTGTTTCACTCAACTAAACTAGTGTTTCCAAGCTCACACCAAACTTTTACAACTTGTGTTTATGGCTCACACAAAAACCTCTCACAAGTTTTTTATATAGGCTTACACTTCAACCTCTTACAAGAGTTTTGAATCTAGGTTAACTCTCAACCTCTTACAATGGTGGTTATTGCTCACACCTAACAATCAATAACACATAAATGAGAATGAAAGAAATGAGTAGCAAATTGGTAAGAGTTTGGTTACAAATTAATGAATTCTCTTTTATTTACATTTGTTTTGTGGAGTATTTATAGCCCACATCCATCAAAAAAATGTTACTCTAAAACTATCAATAAATCTCCGACTTGTGCTAGGTAAATTTTGCATCAAATGCTTATCAAATGAAAGTCGTGTTGCTACTACAATTTCACAATCGTGAATTTCTAATTTGCACTGAGAAGTTTAAAATCACAGTGGAGAACCTCGTCCTATGTCAAACGGCTAGTCCACGTGTCAATTGCTCATTGGTTGTCTAAGAAGTATAGTTGTTGCATTCTACCTGCTTCTTGAAAGTCGCAGTCATGAGTTGTATTTGCCTTAAGCGTGACTGAGACCATGAATTCCTCTATTTGAGGAGGAAATTATAGCTTCTTGAGTCGCGATTGTGACTTTGAATTCGCTCTCGCAATTTTGGATCCTCAATGGATACCTTGGACACTTGGCATGGTATGGTTGTGACTTTGGTTCCTTTATTTGTCACTATGAAAGTTGCGGTCGCAAACCAGACGTGATACCCATCGAGAATTCATCTGTGACTTGAGCTCATTTACTTCGGCTAGGTCGCGGCTGTGAATTCGGCCTTGAATTCCTCTAGCCTAGCTGCATCCATCCTTATGACTGATTCACGATCGTGATTTAGGATGAACACATCGCGAATTTGGATGAACTTCTCAAGGTTAGAGATTTTAAATTCCATCAAAACTTCTAATGAAAAAACTAACTCAAAATCTACAAAACAACACTTAATAAAAGTATTAGAACTGATGAATCTCTATTGTCAAGATCAAAAGAGGTTCATGACTTAGATTTAACCAACCTAGTCCAACAATCTCCCCCTTTTTTATTTTGCAAACTTGAATTGATCTTATGGAAAGTCAAATGTATGAGTTGTGATGTTGGGGTGGTTAATGATGAAATGATTAATGAATGCTTAGAGAAATTCTAGTCAATGATCAAAAAAATTCTAAGTACTTGAAAAAATTGCTCCTCCTCAACTTATGCTTTTGTTTTCTCCACAAAATTCTCTCCCCCTTTGGCAAGATCAAGAAGAGGGTGAATGGAGAAAGTCAAATTTGTTGTCTCTAGGCACCAAGAATGGGGGTTGAATTGGTGGATAAAAATCTTAAAATAAAGATAAAGGAAAGAAGATAGAACAATGGAGACACAAAGATTTTATAGTGGTTCGGGCAAAACTGACCCTACGTCCACTCCTCAATCACTCAATTGGGTATTTCACTATATCAATGGTGTTTTCAAGCTCACACCTAACTTATACAATTTGTGTTTTAATAGCTAACACACAACGTTACAACAAAGTGTTTTCTAGGCTAACACAAAACCTCACTCAAGTGTTTCAACAGGCTTCCACTTAAACCTTTCTAAAAGTGTTTTTACAGGCTAACACAAAACCTTACAATCTGGTGTTTAATGCTCACACCTAACACTTGTAAAGAAGATGAAGAAAATGAGTAGCAAAGATTGAGAGCTTTTAACACTAGTAATAAATTCCATAGCAACCTTCTTCATGGCTGTTTGGTGGAGTATTTATAGCCAAACTTCACCAAAGAGACGTTGCAGATCATAGCTCATCAAATCTTTGAGACATGTTTGACAAATTTTGCATTTTATGCTTGTCAGGATGAAATCGCGGTCGCTACTACCTTTCGTGGTCGCGAAATCCAAATTCTTCAAAGGAAACCCCATTTGTGTCTAACGGCGAGTCCACGTGGCAGCTTCTTATTAGTTCACCAGGAAAATATAGCCGTTGTCTTTTACCTACTTTCAGAAGTCGCGGTCGCGAGTTTTCTTGTACAGGTCGCGACAGAGGCCGCGAATCCATCTGCCAAAGTGGTTAATTTTCTTCCACAAGGATCGCGGTCGCTACCAACAAGATGTCTCCGTGATTTTTGACTTCCAACAGTCTTCTGGGACACTTGTCAAGCTGTGGTTGTTAACTTGCTTCCCTTTTGAATATCTTTGAAATTCGCGGTCGCGACTCAAACGAGACTTATACCGCAAATTCATCTGTGTCAATCTGACTTCTTTCTTTCCAAGGATTGCGGCCGAGAATGGCTCTGCGATTTTGCTTGCTTGATTTTCAGCATGTTCTAACATGAGTCGCAGTCGCGAATCCTAGATTGCGATCACGATTTACATGTCACTTTGGAGTTCATCAATTTCTTCAATTCTTCTTGAGAGATTGATTCAATTCTGCAAAAACAACACTTATTTGAAATATTAGTGACGATCAATCTACTTTGTCAAGATCAAAAGAGGTTCTAGACTTAGGATTAATCATCCTAGTCCAACACTTAATGATATATCTCACCTAATTCTTTGATTAACGGTCTCCTTTCAACACTAATATAGGCAAGACTATAGGAGGACTACCTGCTCAAGTCATCTACAAAAACATTTAACTTACTAGGATGATACTGGATCAAGCAATCATAATCCTTCAAGAACCATACCCATCTCCTCTGCCTTAGATTGAGATCCCTTTACTTATTAATATATTTTAAGCTTTTGTGATCTGTCATATCACACCATACAAATAGTGTCTCCAAATTTTTAAAGTAAAGATCACCATTGCCATCTCCAAGTCATAGGTGGGATAATTCTATTCATGTTTCTTTAGTTGACTAGAAGTATAAGCTATCACCTTACCATGTTGCATCAAGACACACCTAAGGCCAACTCTAAAAGCATCACAATATATGACATATCCATTTGACCCAAAAGGCAGTGCTAAGACTGGAGCGAAAGTCAGACAATCCTTTAACCTCTCAAAACTCCTTTTGCATGCTTTAGTCCACTGAAACCTTGCACTCTTCAGAGTCAACCAAGTCTATAGTGTTGCAATCTTAGAGAAATCCTACATAAAAAAATAATAAGAGCTTGTTAAACCTAATAAACTATAAAATTTTTTTACTGAAATGGGTAGAGTTCAATCAGTTTTTGCTTTTACCTTTTTAGGATCCATCTGAATGCCATCTCTAGACACCATGTGTCCTAGAAAAGTGACACTGTCCAACCAAAACTCATATTTAGAGAACTTAGCATATAACTAGTGATCCCCTAATGTTTACAATACCATTCTCAAATGTCATATGTGCTCCTCCTCACTATGTGAATACACCAAAATGTCATCAATAAACACTATTACAAAGAGATCTAAGAATGGCTTGAACACCTAATTTATTAAGTCCATAAAGGCTGCAAGTGCATTAATGAGTCCAAATGACATAACCAAGTATTTATAATGGCTATATTTGGTCCTGAATGTTGTCTTGGGTATCTTCTTGCTTGAATCTCAACTGATGATTCCTAAATTTAAAATTAATTTTTGAAAAATAGTAAGCACCCTGAAGTTGATCAAACAAATCATCAATTTGAGGGAGTGAATACTTATTCTTCACTATCACCTTATTCAATTGCATGTAGTCAATGTATAGGCACAAAGAACCATCCTTCACAAAAAGTACTGATGCTCCCTAGGGAGAAATGTTGGGTCTGATAAAACCTGCATTCAATAAATCTTGCAACTACTCCTTAAATTCTTTTAACTTTTTGAGTGTCATCTTATAAGGTGGCATAGAAATAAAAGTGGTACCTAGGACTACATCAATACAAAACTCAATCTCTTTGTTAGGTGGTAAGTCCAACAACTCTTTAGGAAACAGATCAGGAAATTCACACACAACTGGAACATCTTCCACTCTTGCCTTGTCTATTATAATGTCCCAAACAAAAGCCAAATATCTCTGACATCTTTTGTATAACAACAAACTAGTTATGATGGCCAATATTAAATTAGTGGGAGCTACAACTTTGTCTTTCATGAAGTGAAATTCTACATCACCTAGAATATTGAAAGTCACCTTTTTGCTTCAACAATCCAAAGTGGCATAACGTTGTCCTAACCAATCCATCCTAAGAATCACATCAAAATCCATAACGTCTAATAGGATTAGGTCTGCCAGAAGATCTATGCCTTGCACAAAAATTGGATGACTAGGAAACACAACATCCGCCTCTAAGGCTTCACTCAAAGGTTTCATGACTAATAGAGGAAACTATAGCTTAGTTGGCTAAAGACACAAACTCATGAAAAAAACTAAGGGAGATAAATTAGTGTATAGCACCCAGGTCTAATAAGACATTAGCCTCTAAGTAACGTATTGGAATAATACCTAAAACCATGGCATTGGATGCTTGGGCATCCTAAGGGGTAAGTGTGAAAACTCTCGCCTGACCACATCCTGTTTGGTAAGAACTAGATGCATGATTTTAGCCCTCGACCTCCAAATCTACCTCTTGAGGATCTGCCTCCAAAGCCACGACCCTATTGGCCAAAATACTGAGGAGATGAGTTAAAGGAATGTAAAGTTGCATATGTGGATTGAGCTAGGTGTAAGCTGGTTGATTAGGAAATCGAGGGTATGAATAAAACATATAGCCCCCCTGTCCACACTTATACTAAGTTCCTGAGTAGAAATACTGTCCCTAATGAATTCTACTGCACTTTTAACAAAGTGTAGTCCCACAACTAGAACTAGTAGGCCCTGAACTCTAGCCACTATTACTTTTCCTCTATCCAAATCCACAATACTCTTATGATTGTGCCCATCCTTTTTGTGACCTCTTGCTTCTCTCTATTGTTTGAAACCTTTAGAAAATCCTGATGTACCATAGTACGTGGCTGCAGGCTATGCATTCATTTGGCCCTCATTTTTCTTTTTTTCCTACCATCATTTGAATCAATATTTCAACTAAACACGCTCTCTATGAATTGATCAAAATCAGTGATTGCTAAAAATCCCTTAACCTTAGATTGGACAATAATGGAATAACCTCATTTAAGGCCCCTAAAATAATGAATAATCTCCTCCTTCTCTATTTTGCTAAAGCTGAAGCATAACGATTGAGTCTAATAAACTCTCTAATGTAATATGCCACTAATATGTCTCCCTTTTCCAACTAGAGAAATGACCTAATATGCTTTTGCCTCTGACTAAAGGGAAGAAAATGATCTGTGAACCTCTGTTTGAACTGAGCCCATGTCATACCTACTATGTAAGGGCAGATATAGTCTCTAAACCATTAAGAAGCTTCACCTTTCAAAGAGAATCCTACCATCTCAATAGACCTCCTCTCTGATGCTTGAAGGTCCTAGACCCTTTTCTCAACTTTATAGAGGAAATTTAATTGGTCTCCTGAGATGCCATCATTGTAAATCAATTTGAGTCAAGTGTAAGCAAACATCATAATACTCGTTAAGATCATTGAGTACAACTTTATCTATTCAAGTCTGAGTACATTGGTTATGCTAAAAAACTGTGACTACCCCTTGAAAAGTGGTACGAATCTTTTCCAAAAAATTCATCAACAAGGTCAAGTATACTAAATGAGAATGAGAGCAGAACCCAAGTTCTACCAAGGTCACCAATTAGTTCACTTATTTTAATGTACCATCACTCAAAGAGTAAACTCGATCAAGGTGTTCATAATCTCATCATATCATAATTTAATATCATAAGCCTAGAAAGTAAGCACAACCAAGACATTTCTCAATCACAATTATTTATATTTGATCAAATAGGTGTGCACTCGATCTTGTTGTAACTCATCTGGTAGCATGTCTTGCTAATGCTCTCAATCCACCATCACTTCAATATCACAAACTATCACACACATTTTTAAATATATAAAAAGTTGAAGATCGTAAAATGTCCCTATGCTTTTGTTGATGCAAACTAGATGGCAGGAGAATCTTAATAAAGAAACATAATTCATTAGAACCAACATAGAATATTATTCGTAGTCTAACTTCTAAGATTATCATCTTCCTAAATCCTAAATTTAATTCCCACCAAAATTTTTAACAAAATTTTGGCAGCATCTCTCCTAAAAACCAAACATAATCCATCATAAAAACATGTTGATTTCCAGTAAAACACTTCTATAATATATTTCAAAATCATTCAAATCAAGTCGGCCCTCCAAACTTCTTATACACTTGACCAAACACATTACATAATTCAATAATTAATAATTCTCAATTTATCAACATAATTCTTCACATAGTTTTCAACAATCATAAATACTCATAAAAATAGTAATTAACTTAATTAATAAATATATCAACACATTAATTTATTTTTTGATTAATCAACAATAATCTTCAATAATCATATAACTAATAATATATTTCTCTTAAAGTAATCAATTCCATCAAATACATAATTAAAAACAATATCTCCAAATTTTTATAAATAAATTATATATATATATATATATATATATATATATATATATGTGTGTGTGTGTGTGTGTGTGTGTGTGTGTGTGTGTGTGTGTGATATTGTTATTATCTATTAATAATCTATAGTGAAAGTTTTTATAATTTTTCTATAAGAGTTTATTATTCTCTTTTGTGGGAGCTCTTGATACTGGGGAAATAATGTTGCAATCAATTTCGATAAACTATTGTTATTGTTATTATTATTTAGGATTTTACATAATTTTGAAAAAAAAATATTGATGTATTATAGTATAAGTTTTATGATGTATTCTCAGAAATCATTGAATCTATTTCTTTGAGAAAAATAATTAAATAATTATGATGAATCTTATACCATATAATTTGGGGGTTCAATCACTCACTACTAAAATAAATGAATAAAATTATACTAATTATCTGTATAGTTTAAATATATTGTATGGTATAAACAAATATACAATACAAATATAGTATGAAATAAATTAATGTTGTACTAAATATTTACATAGAACAAATATGAAAAACTTAAAATACATAAAATATATACTAATTATTTATGTGGCATCAAATAAGATAATATGAAATAAATAAATATTATATCATATATGTTGGTCTAGGATGCTCAATCCTATGATTAAAACCTCTTTTGATCTTAACAAAGTAGATTGATCATCACTAATGTTTCAAATAAGTGTTGTTTTTGCAGAATTGAATCATTCCCTCTAGAAGAAATAAAGAAATTGATGAATTTCGAAGTAGCATGAAAATCGCAACCGCAATCTCCATATTCGCGACCGCGATTCATGTTAAGACATGTTAAAAATCAGGCAGGCGAAATCGCAGTATGATTCTCGGCCGCGATCCTTGAAGAAAGAAAGGACATTTCATCACAGACGAATTCGCGGTATGAATCTCGACTGAATCGCGACCGCGACTTTCAAAGAAATTCAAGAGGGAAGCAAGTCCACAACCA
>CATIWR010182057.1:0-46425 GCA_949677035.1 Omphalea diandra | reverse complement strand
CAAATACAACTTTTTGATATATATATTCCTAATATATATAAATATATATATATATATATATATATATATATATATATATATATATATATATATTTATGTCTAATAGTAATTTAAATTCAAATATTTGCATATTAGTGCAATTCTAGTTTAAGTTTTAAAAATTATCAAAATAGGTCAAAATTGTAAAAGTGAATCCAATAGTTAGCTTAACCATGTCTTTATCAATGTTAATAATAGCATAATAAACTATAATCGTGAAATATATAAATATAAAAAGATAACAATCAAATTTCACAAGAAAAATTGCACCAAACATATATGAATTGAGCTAATATTATATTCAATTTTGTTGTTGTGATTTATTTTATTAATTTTTAAAAGTTAAGCTAGAATCACGATAAATGATTTTTATAGAGTTTATACATTTTTAATGATTTTTATGTAGTTTATAAATTTATAAATGACTTTCAAAAATTTTATTTTTACGGTCCACAAAAGTATTGAGAGAATGTGAAAATTTTGTTTTTAGATGTTTTATATTAAAAAATTATTCAAAGTCTATTATAGAGGGTGTATTCAATTAGTACTTTTATAGTTTTTTTTTTTAAGTAAATGACTTTATAGAGTTTATAGATTTTTTAATGATTTTTATAGGGTTTATAAAATTTACTAATGACTTTTAAAAATTTTATTTTTTAAAGTCTATAAAAGTCTATAGAACTCTTGAGAGAGTGTGAAAAAGAATTTTTTCAGATATTTTATCATAAAAAGTCATTTTAAATCTATAAAGGTTTATTACTTTTAAAAGTCAATGATTTTTTAAATATCAGTAAACATTTATGAACTTTAAAAAAGTTGTAATTGAATATATCCGAACTTTAATAAATTTTTTTTAAAGTTTTTATTAAATATCCTATGATTTTTATATACTTTTTAAAAGTTTTTATTGAATAATCTTGACTTTTAAAGAATTTTTAAAAATCATTATTGAATACCTGATGATTTTTAAAGTTCATAAAAATTTTTAATTCTCTCAATCCAATATATATCCATTGCTTTTAAAAGTTAATAACTTTTGAACACTGTTAGTTTTTATGCACTTTATAAAAGTTGTACTATTTTCGTTCCAAAAAAATTATGTACTATTCCTTTTTGAAATTCTCAAAATGTATATCCATTTTTATTAAATCAAAAATATTTATAAAAAATCTTTCTTATTTACTCTCATTAATTACTAAACTAGAAACGCTTAATTATAAAAAAAATCCTGAATTTTAATGCATTTTCAAATTTATCCCATACTTTATTTTTTAACTAAAAAATGTTCAAACTTTATTTTTTTTCAAATCTATCCTCAAACTGATATTTGATTATTAAAAAATAGATAGAAGATCATTTTTTATCCTAAACTTTTCTAAAAAGTTTGGTTAGACCCAAAAATAGAAAATACCTAAAAATTATATAAAATTTTGTTTAACTAAAAATTTAACCCAATTGAATTTAATATATTTATTCTAAGTAATTGAAATATAATTTATTATAAAATTTTATTATACAATGTTATTAATTCATAATTCAAAGTCAAAACTTATACCATCATATTTTTTTAAAAATAATATATATATTCTAAGTAATTGAAATATAATTTATTTAAATAAATAATTTATTATAAAATTTTATTTTAGAGTATTATAATTCAAAATAAAAAGTCGATAATCATAATTTTTTTAAAAAATATAATAATACATAGTTATCATTTTTATGTACATATTAAATAGCTAAAACTTATTTATTACAAATAATCAAATTATCTCTTTATATTAATGAATCATTTCTTGAGAGAAAAATAAATTTATTAAAATATAAATAGTTAATGTTAATTTATTCAAAGATATAAAAAGATAAAAAAATAAATTAATCTTACAAGTATACATATATAATTAGTGATGGATTTAGAAAATTTTTAAAGTTGAATATATATATAATATATTTTAAAATTAAAATTATTGATTAAGTATTGTCTATTCATTTATAAAAATTTAATATTTGTGGATATAAATGATAAACAATAATTATTTTTGCAAGTAAATAAATTGCTCAAAATATTTAAATAATAATAATCATATCATACAAATAATTAAAATAAAAAAATATAAATTAAAGCATATAAATAGAAGATAAAAGTAGTATAATTACATAATGATTAAATATTTAATTTTTATTTAATAAAAAATTCAGATAAAATACTTTTCTATATAAAATATAAAAGTTAATTTATTATATTTAACTTTTGAGAATAAATAATTAATTAAGTTTAAATTGATTAATGTTTATAATAAAATAAATATTTATATAAAATAACAGATTAGTGGATCCTAAAACATTAAAATGGATTGAATTTTTATATTATATAATATACTTATAAAATAAAAATAGAGTATTTTTGTACTACAAAAATATTATAAAAAATAATTTTTATATTATTATAAAAACACTAATATTATACAAAAGTGAAAAATATACTATTTATATAAAAAAATTAAATAAGAATTTATATATATATTTTTATTTAATTTCTATTTTGAGTTTTTAAGATTTAACTATTATATATTTTTAGTAAATTTATATCTGACTCATTAATACAAAGAGATGATTTAATTTTTTTTATAAAGAATAAGTTTTATCTATTTAATGTGTATATAAAAAAGGTAATAATTAGTTATTATTATATTATTTTAAAAAATATATGATGGTGTAAGTTTTCATTTTAAATTATGAATTAATGATATTTTATAATAAATTATTTATATAAATAAATTATATTTTAATTACTTAAATTAAATATATTAAATTCAATTTGGTTAAATTTTTAGTTAAACAAAATTTTATATAATTTTTAGGTATTTTCTCTTTTTTGGATCTAACTAAACTTTTTAGAAAAATTTAGGGATCAAAATAATCTTTTATCTATTTTTAATAATCAAATATTAATTTGAAGATATATTTGAAAAATATTAAAATTTGGGCATTTTTTGGTTAAAAAATAAAGTATGAGATAAATTTGAAAAATAAATTAAAGTTCATGACTTTTTTTGATAATTAAGCCAATTAGAAAAGTATTTTAAAATTCTCATTAAACATAATTAAGGGTATAAATAAAAAAATACACCATAAATAATGTGTTGACAAAATATTAAATATTTTTTAAATAATATGAAAATTAAATAGTGATAATATTTTTAAGACAAAAAGAGTAATTAAATATATTCTGATTTCTTATAAACTTTTTATTTTTTTAAAGAAAGATAACCCGACCCGAATTTCATCTGACACCAATGGCACAACTGGTCCGGACTTCCGGCTAGAAAACAGCTCTCTTTCGGTCTCTCGATCATAATCATATAACAGTGATCTGATGGTAACAAATAGAGATGACTCCATAAAAATTCCCACTGTTCTCCAATCAAATCGCTGAACATCCAAGATGTGGTCCCGCAAGCTTCTCTCCACTCTCCCCCGCTCCTCCCTTCGTCGCTCCACCATCAAATCTTCTTCCAAATCCCCTCTCACGCGTGCTCTCCCCGCCCTCTCACGTGCCACACACTTGTCCACCTCCGCCGCCGCTGCCCCACGCTCTCTTTCTTCTCCTAAATCCTCTTCTCCCAGCATCGGCGGCGTGGTGGATGTGCGGTTCGAAGAGGGATTTCAACCGATATTGACGGCGCTAGAAGCTGGATATCTCGATCCGGTTGGTGCTGGAAGTGGTGCAGCATTTGGGGGAGAATATGGTAAGGACTGTTGCTATGGATGACCGAAGGGCTCGTAAGAGGACAGCGTGTTTTGAATACTGGCTCTCCTATCACCGTAAGATATTAAGTCTCTTTCCTGTTGATCGTTTTATGGTTTGGTATTGTCGTTTTGGGTGTTTGCTCATCATAGATATTCAGATTTTAAATCACATAAAAATGCTCACTTTGGTGCTATATTTTGTCTATTTATAGTTACACTGTTCAAGCGTTTATTTGTGGTATTTTACATTTGTGAAGTCTGAATTTATTTATTTATTTTTTGTAATATTGTAGTATAGTTTTTTTGGTTTAATTTATATGTTGTACATTAGTCTGATAAATTTCATTACTTGTTTAATTGTTTTTTAATTGTGATTTGATTGCTCCTTAGTTATTGAGTTTGCTTAGTCTTTGTTAAATATTTGACATACAGTCCTGTCTGTTAATTGAATTCATCTTTTTAAGGTGCAATTATTGTTCTAGTTTGAGTGTTTAGTGTTTAGCACAGCATTAACCCAGAAAAAAGTAATAATTGTTTTATCTTGATGTCTAGGTACCTGTTGGTAGGGCTACGCTTGGACGCATTGTGAACGTTATTGGAGAACCTATTGATGAGAAGGGTGATATTAGTAAGATGCTAGAACCCTTGTACCTGATTTTCGTGTTGTAAATTTATGTGCTGCAACAAAAGTTCCAAGTCTCATGCTTTTTCATATTGCAGAAACTGAGCACTTTCTGCCCATCCATAGAGACGCTCCAGCATTTGTTGAGCAGGCAACTGAGCAACAGATTCTTGTTACAGGAATCAAGGTATATGAGCTTTCCTTTCACCTGTGAAAACATCAAATGAAGTCTCGCTAAGAAGAAGCAAAGAAGTCCATTTCTTGTGGGACAATATATGTATATATTGCATGTGTATGCGAAGCAGACTCTTTAGAAGAATTGATTTATGTCTTTTCTTGGTGAAGTTTATTGTTAGTTGGTCAGATTTGTTTTGGTTTTTTGAAAAGACAAAAATACTCAAGAAATCTATGGATTTTTTTTTGTTACCCAATGAAGTCCAGATATCTATGATTTATAACAACTTCCTAGTAATTTGTTGCCATCTTTCTCTTACTGAACTTCCGTTTAGACATCCTAATCCAACCATGGACTTTCTAAACACTGGTACAATTTATTAGATCTACAATCTCTGAAGTAAAATTTTGTTCCATTTTAAGTTTATATCTGTCTAATTGTAAAACTCTGAATTTCTTTTTATGGCTGGTCTAAATACATTGACTGTTGGTAGCAACTTAGTAATGTTTTGCAAGTTAGAAGGTATATTGATCAATTGTGTTTCTTTAACATTTTCTTCAGGTTGTTGATCTCCTTGCACCTTACCTTACCGAAGAGGTGGTAAGATTGGGCTCTTCGGTGGTGCTGGTGTAGGAAAGACAGTGCTAATTATGGAACTTATCAACAATGTTGCAAAGGCTCATGGTTGTTTACATCCAAGTGCATGCATTTGTGTTAAATTTATTGATGTGCATTTAATTGAAATTCACATTTTTGCTTTTTTTCAGGTGGTTTCTCTGTGTCTGCTGGTGTGGGAGAGCGTACTTGAGAGGGTAATGACTTGTACAGGGAAATGATTGAAAGTGGTGTCATTAAGCTTGGAGATAAGCAGGTTAATTTCCTTCAGTTCTCTTTTCATAGTTGACCATCTGGTTGTTGTAATTTTTTATTTTCTTTTCTGGTTGTGTGACAACCATCTTTATTAGTTTCCTCATTGCTTTGCAAAAAATTAAAAAAAAAAAAAAAAAAGAAAACAGAAAGAAAAGCTAGTGTTCTTTATTTCTTAAAAATGTACCGTTGTATTTCAGAGCGGGAGTAAGTGTGCTCTTGTGTATGGCAAAATGAATGAGCCTCCTGGTGCCTGTGCTCGTGTTGGGCTTACTGGATTGACTGTAGCTAAACATTTCAGAGATGCTGAAGGACAAGGCGTGCTTCTGTTCATTGATAATATTTTCCGTTTCACCCAAGTAGGCATCTCTTTTGTGGTCGTATTATTAATTTTTTTTAATCATGACAATCTTATCCAATGCTGATCTGCTAAGGTGGGATGTGGAACTTTGCTTCACATTTTGCGGACTAACTCAGAGGTGTCTGCTTTGCTTGGCTGTATCCCTTCTGCTATTGGTTACCAACCTACGTTGGCAACAGATCTCGGAGGCCTTAAAGAGCGTATTACCACAACCAAGATGGTTTCCATTACATCTGTGGAGCCTATTTATGTACCTGCTGATGACTTGACAGATTCAGCTCCTGCAACCACTTTTGCCGATCTTGATGTCACTGCAGTGCTGTCCCGTCAAGTATGCTTTCTCCTGGACTTGCCTTTGTTTCACTTTCAGAAGAAACTGCTTTTGCCATTTCCTTGATTTTAACAAATATGTTTTTGTTCTTTGAGCAGATTTCTGAGCTCAGTATTTATCCTGCTGTCGATCTCTTGGATTCTACTTCTTGCATGCTGTCTCCTCATATCTTGGGAGACGAACACTACAATTAGTGCTCGTGGTGTCCAGAAAGTCCTCCAAAACTATAAGAATCTACAAGATATTATTGCTATGATGGATAAGCTTAGTGAAGATGACAAATTGACTGTTGCTCGTGCTCGCAAGATTCAAAGATTCTTGAACCAGCCTTTCCATGTTGCAGAAGTATTCGCTGGAGCCCCTGGAAAATATGTTGAATTGAAAGAAAGCATCACTAGTTTCCAGGTGATTATAACTTTAAATCTGTTTCTTTATAGTGCTTTCTACATGTGTACTAGCGTTTTTATCTCCTCTTAACTGGAAACCATTTTAAAGACTTATGTGACTTTTTTTGTTTGATTGAAAATTGGTTGAGCACTTACCAACATATTCTTGCTTTGAATTCATTTGTGCACAATCTAAACAACATTTAGTTCTAGGACTGATACATTTGTCTAATAGATAGGGTTATCCTGTTGGGATTTGATGACTGCCTTGGGCAGTGTCTAATAGATTTCAGAGCTATCCAGCCCCCATGTAATTTACTCATAAATTGG
The DNA here is from genome assembly GCA_949677035.1 of Omphalea diandra. NCBI lineage: Eukaryota > Viridiplantae > Streptophyta > Magnoliopsida > Malpighiales > Euphorbiaceae > Omphalea > Omphalea diandra. The sequence goes on along the minus strand of CATIWR010182057.1, from coordinate 39,564 downwards.
CCATGGTTTAGGCATATTACAATTCACCTGTTTCAACCTTTTAGAGGTGGTGTAATTCATTTAGTTTTTTTGTATAATATAATATTTAGTAATTCTAGAATTTTTTAAATTAGTTATTTTACACAATAAACTTACAAATAAAAATGTTTATACATGCCATACTGTCAATTATTGTCGAATTAGGATGGTGATCGCACATGCTTTGTACTCTAATTGGAATGTAAACTAGTTATTTCAATACAAAAGTTTCCAGATCCACCAGATCCAGAGGGGATGTGAGTTTGATAGGGTTATCTTGTGGGAATTCAATGATTCTACAGTTTGGCATTCGCAAAAACTTTCAGAAAAAACATAATTTACACTTTTGTTCATTGCTTTTTCCACTTTAGTAATGCTTTTCCCTTAAGTTTTGTCTTTTAATAGGTAACATATTATTTGTGTGGTTTTTCCCTTCTGATTATATCACCTAATACCTATGCTTTGGTGTTCACATTTTGCAGGGAGTCTTGGATGGGAAGTATGATGATCTCCCTGAGCAGTCGTATTACATGGTTGGTGGTATTGAAGAAGTCATTCCTAAGGCAGAGAAGGTTGCCAAGGAATCTGCTGCTTAATTACCTTTATGTTCTTCTAGGGCTGTGTATTAGTTTGAGGCGAAAGCATCTCTGATTTTGATAATTTGAATCTTTAAACCTTTTGTAGTTTAGACTTGGGCAGATGAATGTTCTGGAGTACTTTTTTCAAGTCCCACCTTTTTTGTGCAATAAGAGAAAGGACTTGCAGTATTTATTTTGTTTACTTCTATTCTATGTTGTACAAAAATGGAAATGTCGAAATGAGGAAACTAGGAAATGACATGGGGAAACGGTATGTTTTAAAAATTTATAAAAAAAATGTGAGAGAAACGCGAAAAATAAGGAAACGTAGAAACGGTTTTGAAATGGAAAACGAGATTCAACAAAGGTTTTTGTGCAACTTTTATTTCTATATGTTGAGTTTTTATTTAAGTTCGGTTTGTTTTGTGGAAAATTTTTTTTAAAAAAATATTTTTTGCATTTGTTGATGTTGGCTCGCTTAGAAAAATTAATCAATAGAAAATTAAGTTCTTTTTAAGAAAAATGATTTTCTCTTTTCAATTGATTTTATCTAAATGAAAAATAAATTATATAAATACATATATTTATCGTCATCGATCACCTTTAACTGTCGATGTTTGTCATTGATTGTTGTTAGCTAATGGTAATTGCCAACGGTCGGTGAGATTTACAAAAATTGTATTTTTAATATATATTTTATATTAAATAATAAATGATCTAAATTTTGTTATAACTTTATAAATCAAAAGAAAACTAATATTTTTATAATTTATTTCAAACACTAAAACATATATTACTCAAAAAAATATTTCTCTTGAAAAATATTTTTTACAAATATTATTTTTTGTGAAATAAATATAGCCTTCAAAGTATTATTTTACTTTTAAGAGCAATGCCACAGTTGCAATTGAATTATAAGAGTAGACCTTTAACTGAAGTTAATTAGGGAAATGTGCCATTGCGAGGCAGTATTTTCGTTGATCTTCCAGGGATTTAATTTTGACTATGTATTCACAGGCTGTTTGCAATTCATTTGTGGGGTTATACGTTGACAAGTTCTTGTAAATATCGTATATTGTTTCAACAATTTAAACTTTGAACTCGAGATCTGTAATTTGATTCCATTTAAGGGATTTGAACTTGAAATTCTCTTTTTATTGATTTCCAAGTCAAATTCATTATTATTAATTATTAAATGCGAGAATGTATCGGCTCGAAATTTGAATAACATGGGCAATGATATAGGGTTGCAACTCCAATTTTGGAATCTGAATTGTAAAAACTACAAAAAATTATTATTGAAGAGGAATGAAATGTAGTTTTGAGATTCTACGCTCAATTGAGTTATTTTTTAATTGTGCAGCGATAGGTATGGTTAGAAGTGTAATTGGATTGAATCAAATAAAGTCAAATTCGAGCTAAATTATTAAATTGAAAACGTAAATTCAATTTCTAGTCGATTGAATTCTACTTTTAAGCTTGAGCTCAGCTCTATAAAATACTTGAAGACTCGAGTACTCATTTATAAATTTTTTAACATCTCAAACATAAACTGAATAAGCTCAAAATCTAGATGGATTGAACTTAATTTGATTATTTATATAAATTTACTAAAATATAAAGGATAACATAGTGAAAATATTGAAACTCAATTATGCTCACAAGACTTGTTTAATACTTGAATTCAACTCGAACAACTATTTGAATAGCTCGAGTTCAAATTCAACTCTGTTAACATCAAGTCGAATTTAAATATTTTTTTAAATCAATTTTGAGTAGCTTGTAAGCTGTTTCAAATCACTTATGTTTTTAGATGAAAACTCATGATAACTTTACAGTAAGTCTATATTGCTTTTTCCTTTTGCAAAATAAGTACAAAAGTTTATTATTTTGTATTTATTTTTTATATATAAATTTCTATACATATTTTATTCCTTTTTTATATTCATTATACTACATTTATTCAATTTGAAACATTCAAATGCGATTGTGAAAATAATAATTGTATTAAATCATGTTTAATTTTAAATTTTAGATGCATAATATTTTATTTCACTTTGTGTAATATTTTCATTAGCGTTCTGTATTTATTTGATCAATTTTTTGTAATTATATCGGAAAAAGAAAATTCAATTATGACTATGAAGCTATGTTACTATTCACTATAGTTTCCGAACTATACCTATCATTTCCCTTATTAATTATACAAAAAGAGCATATGGAGTTATCAGTCTAATTATCAACTTTTATCTCACTAATTGATCCCAACTGTTGTTTGCAACATTGGGGCAAAGCTGATATAAACTAAGTAGAACCTTTCCCAAGCAATATGATATGATATGATCATTTCCTCTTCTTTATTTTTTTTTTTGCCAAAAAAAATTATGAGTTGCTACGTAAGCAATCACCTATATTAAACGAAAACGAAAATGCGAAAATAAAGAAACATAAAAATGACATGGGAAAACGACATTTTTTAAAAATTTATAAAAGAAAACATGGGAGAAATGCATAGTATTAAAAACTAAGCCGAACTGGTCAATTGAACTAGTAAACCAAGGAGTCGATTGATTGTCCGATCCAAAATCACCTTAAAAACTGGTTTTAAGAAAAACACGTCATTTAAGTAGAAACCCTAACTTTTCTCCCCTTCTTTCAACAAAGTTCAAACCAATGTTGTTGACTTCCTTCATCCTTATTGGAGTAAGCTTTCCACTCTATTAGCAAGTGAAACCCTAAACCAAATTTCGCTTTATGAGCAACATCCAATATTGAATCCAAAAAGAATTTCAATATTCTTCACCAGTCATTTGCATATCAACAACAGTATTCTTTACAAGCTTTGGTGTTTGTAGGTGGGCATCGTCCAAATGGCACAATGGTCCAAGTATCTCAATTTGAAGGAAACTCTAATAACACAATTATATTTGTTGGAGGAATTTACTCTGATATCAGCGATGTAGTTTTGAGGCAATCTTTTTCCGTATTTGGTGAGGTTGTGGCTGTGAAAAGGATGTGATTTTGTACAATTTGCTAATAGAAAAAATGTTGAGGATGCATTGCAGTGTTTGAATAGGACAACAATTGGCAAGCAGCCAATTTCCTTTTCCCGGGGTTATAGTCCAACAAACAAATAGTGGAGAGAAAACTATGATAATCAATTGAATGGGACATATTTTAGAGGGCAAGGCTATAATGGATATGCAAATACAAAGACACCAAGTTAGGATCAAAACATGTACAACTTTATTATTATAAATTCTATGACATTTAATATATTTAATTAAATTATTTTTTATATTTAAAAATTATATCAAAATTTTTTTTTTCATTACACTTAATAATCATTTTATTATTAAAAATTAACATATACCTTTACTAAAAAAGAATTTAGGCAAACTGATCTTAGAATTTTTTTAAAAATGACAGATCACTACCCTTCTGACATATTAGAAGGCAATCTCTCTCTATTTTCTCCAATTCAATCTTCAATTTTTAACTAAAACCTAACACTAATTTGAAGATGAACCATCACTACAACACATTAATTTGAAGATAAACCATCAATTTTCAACTAATTTGACATTGCACCCATCACTTCAATTTTCAACAGATTCGAGTCTGGATGTGCATGGGTTGGGTAGGGTTTTCATTTTCAGATTTGGGTCTGATGCTCAAGAGGAGCGCGTAGATCACGGCAGCCTAGTGATCTGTCATTTTTATCGCCAGTGTCTTGGTCTGAGGTGAACGATCTGATAAATTCTTTGATGGACAGATGATGAGTTGCAGTAGATTCTTGTGATATGTTGTCAGAGCAGTCTTGGTGAGGTTATCGGTGGAGCGAAGCATGTGGGAAAGGCGGTCGACTAGTTGTCAGAGCAGTCTTACTTGGTAGATTCGACTTTGTAGGTGGCATGTGATCGGCTAGTAGGATTGGATCTTGTACTGGTTGTTTGAATTTTGTGGCGGTTTTAACCTTTGATGATTTGAACAATTTCGAGGAAAAGGAAAGGCAGAGGAAGTAGTTAGGTTGCATTAAGCCACTTGTGATCTTCTGATATGTTTAAAAGTAGATGGGTATTTTCTGAGTAGAGGGGCATTTGCTAGGTGTGTCAAAGCAGAGGGGCGTCTGCTGGGCGTTTTCTGAGCAGGAAGCAAAGTGTTTGCTGCGTGTGTCAAAGAGCAGAGGGGTGTTTTCTAAGATTGGATGTGTCGAAGAGCGGAGAGGCGTTTGAAAAGAAAGGCCAAAAGAGATCACTCTCTAAGCTTAGAGAGATAAGGATGATAGAGAATATGTTGAATGTGTTCTATATTTGGTTAATCCACATGTAATTCCTGATATCAAGTCTATTGCGAATCTTATGTGTGGTTTTAATTACATTCAAGAATTCTGTAAAGCTTTCATTGGTGTTTGAAGAGAAGCATCATATGAGTATTTGTCCATTCTTGAAGTGAAGGAACTCAGTATTGAGGATGTTCAGAAGCTTGAATGAGATAATTTGAGCAGTAAGATCAAGCTTAGGACTTTCCCTTATTTTCTTCTTATTTTTTTTTTAAATCACCATATTTTCTTCTACTTTCTCTTTATTCTGGGTTCCTGCAAATAGGTGTTTTGTTTTCAGGGTTTATCAAGAAAAATAGGATTAGGATATATAGAAAACCAGAGATTGGGAGGAGTCGGAGCCGCATCTACTAGAGCACTGACGGACCTTCTGGCTCGAAATCAAGCGATGCTTTTTCACGCCAGATGTTGCGCCAGTGGATGAAAAAGGTGCTTTGAAAAATTATTTTTCTTTAAAATTTAAGATGAAAGAAAAAATATTATTGATATTTCATATGATTTTAATGGAAAAAATTAACGAAAAGGCTATTCAGTGTAACAGAATAAACTATTCAGTGTAACAGAATAAATGTCAGAGGATTGTGATGTAATTTTGAAATGTGAAAATGATTTAATTAAATATGACAAAAGTCAGAAAGTTTATAGTAATTATTCCTAAAATATTCTGCTATTTTACTTATAAAATTTGAAATATATATTTTATAGTAAATGTGAACTGGACTGATAGAATTGGCTTAATTGAAAATTGGCCACAGAGTTGGTTTGATTATCTGTCCAGTTTTAAAAATATTGGAGAAATGTGAACAAAAACACAAACGTTTTCAAAATGAAAAACGTGATTCAACAAGAGTTTCCAAACTACATGGAAAGTCGCTTACTAAGCCAACATAACTGGACGCAGAAAAAGTAGCATAACATAGTAATTTTGAGGCTTCCTTGGTTAATCATGGGTTGCCCAATTATGCACTCCCTTAACAAACTAAAAACATATAAAATCAAAACCTTCAACAGACTAAGCGGTATCTAACAATAATGTCTGGTGAAATTTCGTCCAGACCAAGATGAGGAATGGCACTAGAAGATGTTAGAAAGTGCCAAATTCAAGTATAATTAAGTTGAGAAGTGATTCAAACTTAGGAAGGAAAGTGATTCAAACTTATAAAGGAACAAAAGTCCTAACATAAAGCAGTCACAAGAAGAGGATGAAAGTTTGGAGACGAGCTCTGGTATGGCTAATCAGATAGGAAATAAACAAGATGAAGTCATGAAAGAGTCTGTCCAATCGGAGAAAATGGCCATCATCATTCATGATAATGTTCATCAGAGAGTGGAAGGGGATGATAGCGTACAAGAGAAGCTATCTGAAGGGGAGGAGTTCTTGGGAGAGGCCAATTGTAGCGTAAAGTAATGATTAATGGGCACAAAAGTGGCTTTCCAGAGCTCTAAGGGGGCAGTTGTCTAATCAAAGTAAACAATCAACTCAGATAGCACATACATGTAGAAATGGAAAGGAGAAATAGGTTTTTGGACTTGGGGAAACATATGGAGAAAGGTAAAGGCTTGGAAAGCCCAGACTGTTCAGGGTCTGATATAGACATGGATAGAAGGGGCTCAACAAAAGAGGATTAGGATAAAACCCATCAGAATTTAGAAATCAGTACTACTAGGCTAGGAGAGGAGAAAAATCGCACTTTAGAGTTGGGTATAGGAACTCACAACACACAACTCATCAAAAAATAGGATAAGACTAACATGAAGAGCTCGATTATGGTAGATATTATTGAATGGCTTATTGGAGAAAAGAGGTTGTTTTGGGATACTGTGGAAGCCGGTGGTAGCTGAAAATAAAGAGTTTGCTAAAGGATTTTGTTGGCCTAGTAGACCAAGAAGAGGGGTTGAATTGGTGGCTGTTTTTTCAAATAAGAAGGTGAGTTCAAGTGTTTTGAAGGTGAAGAAGAAGATGAGAAAAAATAACACAAGGGTTTATAGTGGTTCGGGTGTTAACAAACCCTACGTCCACTCCCCAATTCTTCACAATTGGGTATTTCACTTCACTAAACTGGTGTTTCCAAGCTCACACCAAACTTCTACAACTTGTGTTTATGGCTCATACAATAACCTTACAACTTGTGTTTTCTAGGCTCACACAACAACCTCTCTCAAGTGTTTTGCATAGACTCACACTTCAACCTCTTTCAAGAGTTTTGAATCTAGGTAACTCCTAACCTCTTATAATGATGTTTATTGCCCACAGCTAACAATTAATAACACATAAATGAGAATGAAAGAATGAGTAGCAAATTGACAAGAGTTTGGTTACAAATTAATGAATTTTCTTGCATTTACATTTGTTTGGTGGAGTAGTTATAGCCCACATTTACCAAAGAGACGTTACTCTAAAACTATCAATAAATCTTCAAGTTGTGCTAGGCAGATTTAGCATTAAATGCTTGTCAGGCGAAAGTCGTGGTCGCTACTACCATTTCATGGTCACGAATTTCCAATTTGCACTGAGGAGCCGAAAATCATGGCAGAGAACCCCGTCTTGTGTCTAACGGCTAGTCCATGTGTTAGCTGTTCATTGGTTGTCCAAGAAATATAGTCGTTGTGTTCTACTTGCTTTTTAAAAGTCGTGGTCGCGAGTTGTCTTTGCCTTGGATGCGATTGAGACCGCAAATTCCTCTATTTAAAGAGGAAATTATAGCTTCTAGAGTCGCGGTCATGACCATAAATTCGCCCTCGCGATTTTTGATCTTCAACAGATACCTTGAATAGTTGGCGTGCTATGGCTGTGACTTTGGTTCCCTTCTTTGTCACTGTGAAAGTCGCGGTCGCGGATCCAAACGCAATACCTGTCTCGAATTCCTCTGTGACTTAAGCTCACTTTCTTCAGATAAGTTGCGACTGCGAATTTGCCTGCGAATTCGTCTGACCTAGCTCTATCCATCCTTATGACTGATTCGCGGTCGCGATTTAGGACAAACACACTGCGAATTTGGATGAACTTCTCAAGGTTGGAGATTTTAAATTCCATCCAACTTCTAATGAAAAAACTAACTTAGAATCTGCAAAACAACACTTAATAAAAGTATTAGAACTGATCAATCTCTATTGTCAAGATTAAAAGAAGTTCATGACTTAGGTTTAACCAACCTAGTCTAACAATCTCCCCCTTTTTGATTTTGACAACTTAGATTGATATTATGGAAAGTCAAATGCTTGAGTTGTGAAGTTGAAATGATTAATGATGAACTGATCAATTAACACTTAAAGAAATTCTAGTCAATGATCAAGGAAATTCAAAAAAAATGCTCCCCCTCAACTTATGCTTTTCTCTTCCAAATTATTTCTCCATACAATTCTCTCCCCCTTTGGCAAGATAAAAAAGAGGCTGAATGGAGAAGATCAAATAAAATGCATAAAGATGAGATAAAGTGATCATAAGGAGCAAATATTAACTCATAGAATCATAAAAATTGCAATCACATATGGCAAATATCAATCACATAGCATAGGAAACAAAGAATTCCAAATTCAAACACTTTTATTTATTTATTAATTGTGGGTCAACAACTGTACATCAAAGATCTAAACAAAGAAAAAAAAATAAACTAGTCTAGAAGATTAGAGAATTGTCATTATCTCCAAAATTATCTTGCTCTTCATTGTCTCCTTCTCCTTCAGCTTTGTCTCCATCCTCAACCTCTTGGTTGTTTTCCTCCTCCTGTGTCTCTGCATAATCGTCGAAATCTAGAAGATGATAGAGAGGAGCGCCCATTTTCTCTTGTAGGTCCACCAAGTCACTGTGCAGGTGGGAGAGAAGGAGAAATCTTCTCTTCAACATCCTCATCACCTTATCTAACTTTCAGTTGATGGTGGCAAGATATATTTTAGTCTTAGATTTTGGTTGAGGAGGTGGGACTGGTATTGCTCCTTCTTCAATGACAAACCTTTTTCTTTTGGAGTCTTGGGATGTTTCTAGCTTTTGGCCCTAAAAGCACCCAAGGTATAGGCATAAGAGTCTGGGTGGATGGGTTTGGCATTGATAAGGTATGTGAGTCCAAAAAATTTTGGGAAGGAAGGAGTTTCTTTGTGAGGAATTTTTCATTTTCCTCATTGAGAGCACCAACATATCTGTAAATGACAGTCACATGGGAAGAAAGGAGAAATTGACTCTTAGGTTTAGTACTCATGTGAATCAATTAATCTGCAAGATAGCGACCGGATTGGATGAGCTTGTTTTTAATAAGACAAAAGGAAAGCAATGTCCTTTTGGGATACCTTTTTGTTACTATCACCCGTAGTGTTAATAGAGAAGGTGATGATACGATGAAGCAACAAAAAAGGAAGGGTTTTGATGTATTTGGTTGAGGAGGTTTTGGGATCATGTTTGGTCTCGATAGAAACTTCGGACCAAAACTCAGAGTAAATGACATCAAGTGCGGGGAAAATGAATGAAATGTTATCTCAGACTTGGAGATTGAAAAGATTGGAAAATTGTTCGAAAGTTATGAAGTAAGGATCTCCAAACGCTCGAAAAACAAACCCCTATTGTTCGGCGCGGGATTCGGCTCTGCGGCTTAGAGTCACGGTGCACATAAACTCTCTTACGATTTCTTCATATCCAGGCTCATCCCGAAAGATGAATTCTTTCCATCCCAAATTGGAGAGAAACACGTGGATCTCATCTTTGATCCCTAGAGACTCAAGAAGAAAAGTAAAAGGGATTTTGTTTGGAAGGATGATCTTGGACCCATTGGCCTTGTAGCGATCCTTCTCCTCTTTTGTAATCCCTTTCATCTAATATAGGGCTAGTGGTCCAGAGGGTTAGGCTACTGCTTTGCCCTTTTATGCTCTTGAAGCCTTCTTAGGAGCCATTAGAGAGGGTAGGAAGTTTGGAGATGTTTGAGAGTAGGAGAGAAGAAAGATTGATTTGGTGTAGGAAGTGGCGATGAAAGTCACTATTTAGGGTGTTTATATAGGCATAGAAAAGGTGTATAAACGGCTAGAATGTGAATAATAAAATGTTGGAAACGGCTGGTAGTCAAATCAAATTAATGTGAGACAATTACTAGAATTCGTGACCGCTAATTTTGAAATATATGAGTAATGGATGAAAAATCCTCGGGAATCGGCGCGTACAAGGATCAGAATTTTGAATTTTTGACTGAATTCATGGTGGAGAGGAAAATTTCTCAATCACGAATTGATAGTTGTCATCCAGGTAAAATGAATCTATTATTCGCGACTGTGAGTCAACAAATTGCAATCGTGAATTATAAGGCAAGAGGAAAAAACAAAAAAAAAAGAAGTAAAATTTGACGTTTAAAGTTGTGATCCACTTAATATGTTGATGCTTAATTTTAGCAAAATTGACATAGAAAAGCACAATTGCATTTAAAATTAAGGCATCTAAAGATAAATATCACAAATAACCAACACATAGCAATTAAACAAAATATCATACTTTTCACTTTAGAGAATTTCCATCAAGCATTACCAATTCTCTCTTAATGAAGTTTAACCTTTCTTCATTGAGAGGTTTAGTGAAAAAATCCGTAAGTTGATGATTTGTATTTATAAATTCTAACACAACATCACTATTTTGGATATGATTTCTAAGAAAATGATGTCTAATATTTATATGTTTGCTCATAGAATGTTGGATTAGATTCTAAGAGAGATTAATTGCACTTGTGTTGTCACATTTGATGGGAATGTGATCAACAGCCTTGCCGTAATCCTTTAATTTATGTTTCATTCAAAGTACTTGGGTGCAACAATAACCCACAACTACATACTCAGCTTCAGCGGTGGATAAGACAACCGATACTTGTTTCTTGCTAGACCAAGACACCAAACATTCTCCTATAAATTGGCAAGTTCCAGAAGTGCTATTCCTATATAAAAGACTACCGGCATAATCCGCGTCTGAGTAACCTATGAGACTAAAGGATAAATCTCTACGATACCATAATCCTAAATGCAATGTATTATGCAAATATTTGAAAATTCTTTTGACAGCATTCAAATGTGACTCTTTGGGACAGGATTGAAATCTTGCACATATACTAAACATAATATCAGGTCTATAAGCAGTAAGATAAAGTAGAGAACCGATCATACCTCGATATCTATTCTCATCAACTGTCTTATTGGATTCGTCTTTGTCCCATTTGATGGTACCATTCATGGGTGTTTTTGTTACTTTGCATCCATCCATGCCAAATTTCTTGAGTATGTCCTTTGTGTATTTGGTTTGGTTGATGAAGATCCCTTCTTTGGTTTGCTTGATTTGTAGACCAAGGAAAAACTTGAACTCTCCCATTATGCTCATTTCGAATTCCCTAGTCACACTTAACAAAATCCTCGCATAAAGATTCATTAGTAGTACCAAAAATGATATCATCAACATAAATTTGTACTATTAGTGTATCATGTTTGTGCCTTTTTGCAAATAAAGTTGTGTTCACTTTTCCCTTTTCAAAATCATTTTTCAAACGAAGAGTGCTAAGCCTTTCATACCAAGCTCTTGGAGCTTGTTTCAACCCATATAAAGCTCTATTCAATTTATAAACATAATTTGGAAAGCTATGTGATTCAAAATCATGAGGTTGTTCAACATAAACTTCCTCCTCAATAACACCATTTAGAAAAACATTTTTGACATCCATTTGAAATAATTTAAAATTCATATGGCATGCATAAAATAAAGAATCCTAATAGACTCTAACCTTGCATCGGGGGCATAGGTTTCATCATAGTCTATGCCTTCCTCTTGGTTGTAACCTTTTGTAACCAATCTAACCTTATTCGTAGTGATGAATCCTTGCTCATCTAATTTGTTCCTAAACACCCATTTGTAACCTATAATTGGGTGTTCCTTGGGCCTAGGAACAAGTTTCTATACATTGTTTCTCTCAAATTGGTTGAGTTCCTCTTGCATATCAATCACCCAACTCTCGTCATTAAGAGCCTCATCTATAGATTTTGGCTCGAGTTGAGAAACAAAAGCAAAATTGTTATCTAAAAAATAAAATTGTTATCTAAAAAGTTGAGATATAGTACTTACACCATTTGAAGTATGACCAATGATTAAATCTTTGGAGTGATGTTTCGAGAATCTCCAATCTTTGGGTAGCTTTTGACTTGACAATTCTTCTTGTTGATGTTGAAGATTCTTGTCTCCTCTTGATGACTTGTCCTCATCCTTATCTTTGTCTTCCTCTCTTATAGTATGTTTCAATTCCAATTTTTCAAAATCACCTACAAGATTATCAATAAAAGTACATTTTCCAAGATCAAGCTCACTAGATTTATCAAAAACAACATGCATAGACTCTTCAACAACCATTGAACTCTTATTAAAGAGCCTATAGGCCTTGCTAGAGGGGGAATACCCTAAGAATATACCTTCATTAGTTTTTGAGTCAAAATTTACAAGATTATCCTTGGTAGTCAATATATAGGACTTGCATCCAAATACTCTTAGATATGATATATTGGATTTTCTACCATTCCATAACTCATAAAATGTTTTATTGAGAATAAGATTTTTAAAAACTCTATTTGCAATATAACACGAAGTATTAATGGCTTCGGCCCAAAAGTAATTTGACAAAGAATACTCATTGAGCATAGTTCTAACCATCTCTACTAATGTTCTATTTTTTCTCTCTACTACAACATTTTGTTGTGGTGTTCTAGAAGTTGAAAAGTTGTGAAAAATCCCATTCTTGGCAATAAGATTCAAAATACTCATTTTGAAATTCTTTTTCGTGGTCACTTCTTATAGAAGAAACGAAGTTATCTTTTTCATTTTGACTTCTTTTTGCAAAACTTTTAAAAACATCAAAAGTATCATACTTATGAATTAGAAAGAACACTCAAGTAAACCTAGAGTAATCATCAATTAGGAGTAGTGCATAATGTTTTCCACCTAAACTAGCACTCTTAGTAGGTTCTATCAAGTCCATATGAATCAATTGAAGAGGTCTAGATGAACTTACAATGTTCTTTGCTTTAAAAGAGGATTGATGTTGCTTCCCCATTTAGCAAGGACCATATGTCTTGTTTTTAAAAAACTTTAGCTTGGGAAGACCTTCAACTTGCTTTTCTTTTGATATGCTCTGCAATAGCTCCATCCTAGCATGTCCAAGCCTTCTATTCCATAGTAAAACTTCATTACTAAGAGACATAAGACACTTAAAAGATTAGTTAGCCAAATTGTCTAAGTTAATTAGATAGGTATTGCCTTTCCTTTCACCCTTGAAAACTACCTTTTTATCCAGTAAAGTGGTAACTCGTCATTCTCTAAAGTTAAAGGTAACTTTATTACCTTTGTCACATAATTAACTTACACTAAGCAAATTATATTGCAAGCCATCAACTAACAAGACATCATTAATTAAAGAGCAACCATTTTTACTAATGGTTCCAATGCCAATTACCTTACCTTTGGCATTGCTACCAAATGTGACATTACCACATTCTTTTTCCTTTAAGGCTATGAATAGCTTCCTATTGCCTGTCATGTGCTTTGAGCATCCACTATCCACATGCCAATCGTTTGATTCATTGGTGGCTGCCAAACACCCTTACACAACACAAATAAATCATCTTTTCTTTGATACCCAAGCATACTTGGGTCCTAAGGGGTTAGGTTTTGAAGGATCCCCCAATTTGAGGTGTGCCTTCCTAATGTAACAAAAAAACATTTATGTGTCCATACTTCATGCAATAATGGCATTGGAGTTTAGACCTAGGTGTCTTCCTCCTATGCAATGCCTTGGTATGAGTGAGGGGTTTTCTCATACCAACATGATGTGTGTGAGAGCATGGACATGCATGAATAGGTGTAGATGTGTATTTTCTGTGTGTGTGTGAATTATCATGAATTTTGTTGTACATGTAAGCATGATTGACCTTTTTAGACATAGGCCTTGAGCCTTGTTGCACCTTCCTTTTGCCCTTAGGCGTTGGAGGTTTAGTGCTTTAGGCATTTTTCTTTCCAACAACCTTAATACTTGAAGTTTGAGGTGTTGAGGCTCTAATGAATGTAGTGGATGGAGATGTAGAAGAAGAGGCTCCATCGAAGCTTAGACCATGCCTAATCAAGGGAGGTCTTTGTGATATAATTAGTGTATCCAAAGTTTCCTTACCCTTATGAAACTTAGAGATAGAGCTTCTAAGCTTCATGACTTCTTCTTTCAAAAAGTCATTCTCTTTTGTTAATGAAATTAGAGAGGAAGATGATTTGGAAAGGTTTTCCATTCACTTCTTGAGTTCTTCATTTGAAAATCTCAATTCACTCACAAAGCTGTTAAGAGATTTGAATTCATCCTCTAATTTATTGCACTTCTTCTTGTAAGTCTTCATTAGTGACTTATATTTGTCATATTTCATGATGAGACTTTCTAAAAGCTCATCATCTACATCATCTAAATTATCATATTCAGAATAAGATTGAGGAGAAAAGCTTACCTCATTAGGAGAGTCCTCTTGAGCCATGAAACATATGTTGGCAATCTCTTCTTCTTCATCATCTTCACTTGAGCTATCATTTGAAGTGGCTTTGAAGCTATTCCTCTTCTCTTTATCCCCTTTCTTCTTCTTCTTCTTTAGCTTAGGGAAATCATACTTAATGTGGCATTGCTTGCCACACTCATAACAAGTGACATCGTTTGATCTCTCTTTGGGAGTTGGAGTTGCTTTCTTAAAGTTCCTTTTTTCTTTTCTTCTACTAATAAGCTCTTTGGTCCTTTTGGAAAGCATTGCAAGTTCCTCCTCCTTCTTGTCACTCTTCTCTTCACTTGAAGATATTTCTACTTCCTTTTCCTTTAAAGATGATTTGTGTGTTGAGGTAATTTTTTCTAGTTTTTCAGATTTCTCCCCTTGACCTCTCATTCTCTTCATTTCTTCATCTTTCTTTAAGGCCAACTCATAAGTTAAGAGTTTGCCTATCAAGACATTCGTTGGCACCTTTCCTATTTTTGGGTTAGATTTTTAGATAGTACACATTCTAGTACCAAATTTCTCAAGAGGCAAAAATTTCAAAATTTTGGAATTTACCTCATGATTTATGAGAACCCTACCAAACTTCTTCATGTTGATGATAATAGCTAGGAGCCGATTTGTCATATCTGTTATGCTCTCTTTCTCCTTCATCATGAATTGCTCTCACTCCCTCACGTACATCTCAAGTCTGCTGGATTTCACCAAGGTGGTGCCCTCATGATAGTTCTCCAATGCCTTTCAAATACCATAAACAGTTTGACATTGTTGAACTCATCCAATTTCTTCTCTTGAGAGAGAACTTAGAAGGATTGCCATGACTCTTTTATTTTTGCCATTGGATCTTCTGTGTGCTTCAACCCATTCTTCTCTAGGGATTAACTCCTCACTCCCATCCACCACTTTGGTAGGTGGCTTCCACTCTTTAGCAACAATATCCCATAGATCCATCACATCAGTATCTAGATAGATCTCTATCCTATACTTCTAATGAGTATAGTCTACTCCATCAAAATAACGCTTGAGGTGGGTGTGGATTCCTTCTTGTGACATGATCTTTACTCACACAATTAAGGTTTTTAGTGAGACTTTGCTCTGATACCACTTGTTGGCCTAGTACACCAAGAAGGAGGGTTGAATTGGTGACTTTTTTTTCAGATAAGAAGGTGAGTTCAAGTGTTTGAAGGTGAATAAAAAGATGAGAAGAAATAACATTAAGGTTTATAGTGGTTCAGGTATTAACAAACACTACGTCAACTCCTTAATTTTTCACAATTAGGTATTTCACTTCACTAAACTTGTGTTTCCAAGCTCACACCAAACTTCTACAACTTGTGTTTCCAAGCTCACACCAAACTTTTACAACTTGTGTTTATGGCTCACACAACAACCTTACAACTTGTGTTTTCTAGGCTCACACAACAATCTCTCTCAAGTGTTTTGTATAGGCTCACACTTCAACCTCTCTTAAGAGTTTTGAATCTAGGCTAACTCTCAACCTCTTACACTGGTGTTTATTGCTCACGCCTAATACTTAATAACACATAAATGAGAATGAAAGAATGAGTAACAAATTGACAAGAGTTTAGTTACAAATTAATGAATTCTCTTGCATTTACATCTATTTTGTGGAGTATTTATAGTCTACATCCACCAAAGAGACGTTACTCTAAAACTATCAACAAATCTCCAAGTTATGCTAGATAGATTTGGCATTAAATGCTTGTCAGGCGAAAGTCGCGGTCGCTACTACCATTTCGCGGTCGCGAATTTCCAATTTACACTGAGGAGCCAGAAATCGTGGCTGAGAACCCCGTCCTGTATCTAACGGCTAGTTCATGTGTCAGCTATTCATTGGTTGTCCAAGAAATGTAGCCGTTTTGTTCCACCTACTTAAAAGTCGCGGTGGCGGTTTATCTTTGCTTTGGGCGCGACTGAGACCACAAATTCCTCTGTTTAAAGAGGAAATTACAGTTTCTTGAGTTGCGATCACGACCATAAATTTGCCCTCGTGATTTTTAATCTTCAACGGATACCTTAGACAGTTAGCATGCTGTTGCTGTGACTTTGGTGCCCTTTTTTGTCACTATGAAAGTCGCGATCGCGGATCCAGACGCGATACCCTATGCGAATTCCTCTATGACTTAAGCTCGCTTTCTTCGACTAAGTTGCGGCTACGAATTCGCACACGAATTCCTCGGACCTAGCTTCATCCATCCTTATGACTGATTCGCGGTCGCGATTTAGGATAAACACATCGCAAATTTGGATGAACTTCTTAAGGTTGGAGATTTTAAATTCCATCCAACTTCTAATTAAAAACTAATTTAGAATTTGCAAAATAACACTTAATAAAAATATTAGAATTGATCAATCTCTATTGTCAAGATCAAAAGAGGTTCATGACTTAGGTTTAACCAGCCTAGTCCAACAGATCTACTGAATTTTCATCGTGCGATGATAAGAGCATTCATCTTTCTGTGAAAGTGGGAATGACAAAGTGCTAAAAGCTTAAGCATTTGGGTAGACATTGAAATATGGTAAGGATCTAGAAGATCTCTAATTGGCAGGATGGAAGTGAACTGAAAGATGCAGAAAAGGAAGTGGTTCAGGAAGGTCAAGGAAGTGGTCTCAATGATTTGTCTGATGGTGCTGGTGGCTTACCTAAACCTTTAGGGGGCCATGAATTGGATCATCTTGACAATTAAATATTTGAAGAGCTTGGTTCTAACTCATCGTCTAATGGTTCTTTATCTCATGGAAACAAGAAATAGACCATCTTATATGGATCAGTATAGGAGGCAACTAAGGTTTGATTGTACATTCAAATGGAGGCTGAGGGTACTTTAGGTGGGCTTGCTTTATGGTGGAATAAGAATATTTCTCTTAATGTTATTGACTCTTCCAACTATCTTTACCTGGTCTAATAGCAAGGAAGGGCGTGATCTCATTTTTCAAAGGTTGGATAGGGCACTAACAAATGCTCAGTGGAGAATTCTATTTGACTCTGCTCAAATTATACATGGTCAAAACATAGGGTCAGATCACAGACCTTTGATTCTCTCTTTAAAACCACCGCATCGAAATTTTCAAAAAAGTTTCAAGTTTGGGAGTAAATGGTTAGAAGAACATAATTGCCCTAATGTTATCCGAAAGGCATGGAATATTAATGTGGAGGGTTCGAGGCAGTTTCAATTTCAACATAACCTTTTAGATATAAGGGAGGCCCTTTCCCAATGGTATAGAGAGGTTGTTGGAAATTCGAGAGTTAAAATTCGAAGGCTATTGGATCAAATTGATTGTTTGAAGTAGGGACCAAATTGCAGAAACAAAGATTTGTTGAAGAAATTAGAGGAGGAACTTAGCAAAACATGGGTTTTGGAGGAGAAATACTGATTACAAAGATCTCGTATAAAGTGGTTGAAAGAATGTGATAAGATCACAGTTTTTTCATGCATCCATGGTGCAAAGGAGAAGATTAAACCAGATTAAGCTACTCTGAAAAGATAATGGAGATTAGGTAGAGGATCCAAAGTGTGTGGAGGAGGAAATTCTCAACTATTTCACAAATATTTATCAAACCCAATCAATCAATACCATGCAGGAGATCCTTCAACACATTGAGACTTCAGTCACTCTAAACTGAAGTGAGGAACTTATTAGAACGTTTCAGAGGAGGAGATCATGAGAGTGGTAATCAATATGGGTAGTACAAAAGCTCCCGTTCCAGACGAATTTCTTGCAATATTTTACAAAAGATTCAAGCCAATTTTAAAGGATAAAGTTGTGGCAATGGTGAATCAATTTTTTAGAATTGGGTTCCTGCTAAAGGCCTGTAATAGATTTGGTTCTTATTCTTAAGGTAAATAACCCCTCTTCACTTAATCAATATAGGCTAATAAGCCTATGTAATGTTTCTTATAAGATTATTGCAAAAGTATTAGTTAATAGGCTGAAACCCATCTTAACAAACTTATATATCATATTCAAACTGCATTTGTCCCTAATAAACACATTCAGGAGAATATTTTAGTTGTGCATGAGTACTTGCATTTTCTTAGAAAGAGGTGTAACCCTTAGAATGTTTGCTTAGCTTTGAAGCTTGATATTACGAAGGCTTATGGTAGGGTTAATTGGCAATTCCTTGAAAGGATCCTGATCCAAATGGGTTTTGATTGTAAATTTATACAACTAGTCATGTAATGTCTAACTACAGTTACTTACTCAGTCAAATTTAGTGGAAGGATCACTAAATCTTTTACTCCCTCTAGAGGTTTAAGGTAAGGAGATCCCTTATCTCCTTACCTGTTCCTCCTTGTGACCAATGCTTTTACTGTATACCTTCAAAAGGGCATTAGTATGGGTGTTTTCCAAGAGGTTAAAATGAACAGATGTTGCCTTGGGTTATCTCATCTAATGTTTGCAGATGATACGATCCTGTTTGTGAAGGCAAGTAGGAACCAAATTAATGAGCTGAAGTCTTCTCTCGATTCTTATCAGAGAGCATCGGGGCAGGTTTTTAATTATGCCAAATCAGGTCTGATCTTCGGAGCTTCTGTTAAGAAGGAAAATCAAGATTATATTTTGTCATAACTTAGTGTTAATGAACTTAGCGAGGAGGGCAAGTATTCGGGTATTCCAACTATTTGGGGTAAGAGTAAATCCAAAACTCTTGCTTTCATAAGAGAAGGAGTTATCCAAAAAAATCAACAGTTGGAAACATAAGTTGTTGTCCTCTAGGTGTAGGAAAGTGCTTATTCGGGCTGTTTTGACCTCTATTCCTAACTTTGTTATGTCTTGCTTTCTAATTCCTAAAGGACTTTGCAATCAGTTGAATTCTATATTTGCTAGATTTTGGCGTGAACAAGAGTTCAAAGGAAGGAAGATGTGTCTTGATAGTTGGGGTGATCAAGAATTTGGGAGGAATAGGATTTAGGGACCTCTATTGTTTTATTCTTGCTAGGCTTACAAAATTGGCTTGGAATATTTTGACAAAACTAGAATCCTTATGGGCCAAAATACTCAAAGCATTATATATTCAAGGGGGAATTTTTAGGATGCTACAATAGTTAGTCGCCCGTCTTGGGGATGGAGAAGCCTGATGAAAGCGAAGGAATATCTGAAAATGGCGGCTTTGAAGGATTTTAAAAATGGAAGATCCACTTCCATATGGGGTGATCCTTGGATTCCATCATTGCTTGGGTTCAAGCTGATGTCTAATATTCCAAACCATATTTCTACTGTCTGGGAAAGTGATATCATGGAAGGGGTGATTTGGAATCTAGAACCTTTGAGAGGTTATATTTTACAAGTTGAAACTACGACCATCCTAGATATCCTGATTTGCGATAATAGATATAGGGAGGATAGATGGATCTAGCAGCCTGGCAAATTTGGGAATTTTTTGGTCAAATCCTATTATTTGATTAGTAATCATTTGGCTAATATGAGAAATGTTGGTTCTTCTTCCTCTTCAGTTCTTATCATTCCGGATTTTGGAAATCCATATGGGAGCTTGTAGTTCCTCCAAAATTGAAGGTATTTATATGGAGGACTGTGAGGGAGAAACTGCCCACCTTAACATTTCTAGCTCAAAGAGCTATTATTCCCTCTAACATATATCCTGTAAGTGGAAAGGAAGAGGATTTTTTAATTCAAGCGCTTTTCTATTGTGATTTGGCTATGCAAATATGGCTAACCTCTTCCTTGAGCTATTATCCAGTTTGAATTCCCTCATTTGCTGAATGGTGGAAAAATAGACTGATTAATTTTAAGGGGGAAAGATTTTAAGGAGTTTCTGGTGTAAGATTGTTTTTACTTTATGGAAAATCTAGAGATCTCGTAATGAATTAGTCTTTGATAAGGCAACCCCTAATTGCATACAGATTGCTCAATCTAGCATTGCTTTGGCTGAAGAATTTTTTTCTGTTATGAAAAGAAGATATTCTTCTTCTATCATAATGGATGATCGAAGGCGTATGAACTTTTCTTCCCCTGTGGATGTTATTAATTGTGATTTTCATTTGTATATTGATAATGAATTCAACCTTGAATATAAACGGGCTTTTGTAGTTGTTCTCTGCAGAAGAAGCAATGGAGATTTCATGGATGGTATCACCAAACTGGTTGCAAATGCTGCTAGTCTTTGTGTAGCTTTAGACCTTGCTATTGAACTGAAGTTGTCTCATTTTTGCATCTGTTTGGAAAATTATAGTTTGTGGATTTTGTGACTAATGAATCTGTTGAGGTACCTTGGATTGTGGATAATTTTGTTATTCAAGCAAAGGAAAGACTTCAGGAAACAAATGGTTGTAATGTCAAGATCATATCTTCAACAGTCAACAATGTTGCTAGATGGTTGGCCAGGAAATTTAAAGCTGGAAGTCTTTTCTTTGCTCGGAGTTCCAATCCACCAAGGGAACTCACATCCTTATTTTGTAAAGACTTTGGTTCCTATTAATACAATTCTCCTTCGACCAAAAAAAAAAAAAAGGCAATAATGTCTCAATTTCCAAAGAGAGAAGAGTGCTGCTTAAGCTTGCATTAGTAGCTTGTTTTGCAATCCCTTTAAAAAATGACCTTATTGAGATTTGTGAGCTATGCTATTGATAAAGCCTCACAAAGGGCCAATGCTTCCAGAAATGTTGGAGAAATGTATCATGAGAACTTGTGTGTTGCTATAAACATTGCCATGATGAGTTCGAGCTACAATACTAGTGGCTATTAACTTTGTTGATAGCAACATTAATTTTTACAAAATCATTATCTTCTTTATTTACATTTACATTTTTTTTTTTTGTGTTTCTTTCCCCATTAAATCTCCCTTTCTCATCATTAACAAACACAATTTTCTTCTTTTTCTTTTTTTTTTTTAAAAAAACTTCTAAAGAGATAGGCGCAAGGATAAACAGAAAAAAATTTTTTTGGCCCCTATTATAAAATAAGTTAAAGTTAACTTTTATGTTAATTAATGATTAATTAGTTTTATATATAATTTTTATTTTTGACATGCGTAATTAATATATTATGTTTATGGTAATGATATATTTATTTAGTTTTAATATTTTCTTATACTTAATAAAATATAATAATTTGTTTTGTATAATATAGTTTTGAGCTAATTAAAATAAATTACAATATATATAGAGATAAATTATTATATTGGTAACTAAAAAAAAAAGAATTATTTGACTAAGACTACAAATTAATGAAATTTTGAGTTAATAATTAGGAATAATTAGTATGATAGATAATAAATTAGTTAGTTTGAAAAAAATTCATAATCTGGTAATTATCTATAAATTAATAAAATCATTTATATATGTAAACTCAATGAGTGAGCTAAACTCGTTGATACCTAATCGACCAGAAAATGGTTCAACTTAAGTCGATTCTTTTCCAACATCTAATTTTTAATTTAGTTTTTATTAAATTTCAAAAACTATATATTAATAAACATTATAATTTTAATTGAAAGTATTTTTTCCTTGAATTCATATTTTATTCATTATTCTAATATATTTTAATATAATTTAATATAATGAAATATATTAATTACTTGTTTTATTAAAATATATTGATTATATTTTTACAATAGCCTATTAAATATAATTAAATATTTTATTAAATAAAAAATTTATCATTTAATTATATCAAATATATTTTTCATTAATTATTAAACATTAGTCATAACATTATTTCCATTATTTAAAATTTTTATTTATATATAAAAATATTTTAATTGTAATTGAAAAAGACTCTCTAGGATTGCATCAATATTAATATTGCAACCTTGGCCCTTGCATTTCCAACTTCCTGACCCAACAACTCAATGTGTCTCTATACTTCTGACACGATAACTCTCAATACATATTTGGTAGGGATTAAAGAGATGAAGATTAATGGAATAAGGTTTAATTAACCCCCTCAATTTTTTGCATGGGCTCCTTTAACGCCTTTTTAACTTTTACGATTATTTTAACACAAAACTTGCCTGTTGAAGCCCATTTCAACCTATGTTTGAGCTTGATCAGGCGCGTGTGGCATATAGCATGAGGAAGAGAGCGTGAAGTAGCTCAGCTGAGCAAATTAAAAAGAGGATAAATTAGGGATTGAAGCTAAATTAAAGATTGTTCTTTAGCTGAAAAGGGGAAAAACTTAGGGATTCATTCTTTATTAGCTCCCAACATTTAATCACACATGCAACAAAATATTTAAAGAGCTTAGGGATTCCATTGCACATGAAACAAGATTCATTCGTATAGCTCTCATTGTCAGAAGTTAGCGAATCCTGACAAGTTAACATAATCTGTGACATATTGTGAAGCTACATTGATTTCGTAGACAAATGTGATGAATTTAGTGTTAATATTGATAGTTATGATGTAATGTGATGAATGATATTGATATTTACGATCTAATATGTGTTTATTTAGGGTTTTGGAAGGCTGCGATTGCGCTGTCTTTGAAGTTCTATCATGGGGGAAAGTTTTAGCAAACTTCTGAGGTACAATATGTTAATGGGTAAGAAGTTGTTGTGACACTTAGAGATAGAGACAAGTTACACTACTTTAGGATTGAGAAATATGTAAAGAGCTTAAGGTATGATGAAATGTCATTAGTTTATTGGTTGAGACCTGTTCATAGTCTAAGTGATGGGTTGAGGCTATTACAAAATGACTATGACATTTATGAAATTCTGGAACGTACTGAGGGGCTAGATACGGTGGAATTCTATTAAGTACATAAGGTTGATGTTATTGAAGAGATGCAATTGTTAGAGTTTAGAGACCAAACTTCATTAGTTGAAGGTGAAATAACAGAAGGAAATGATGAACATATGGATGAAGTTGAGTTACCAATAAAAAAGGAAGCATAAATGGTTGAACATGTTGATGAAAATGAACTTGAGCCTGTTGTAGAGGATTACATGTCAGATGGAGTTGGTGATGAGTTACAAGAAGCTAGAGCTAATATGCAGGGACATTACAAGAGTACTGATACCATTTTTCCACAGGATGAAGAGAGATTGGCAAATGAGAAATATGAAAAAACATGTGATGTAGAAGCATGTGATGAAGAAATAGATGATGAATAAGCAGCTATTGAAGAAGATGTTATGCAAAATCTAATTGAAGAATTTGGCATGGATGAGGAGTACTATGGATATGATGATAACTATAGTTTGTAGAAGGATTCAAGAGATGAGGATGGTGGTACCATGAGAAGACAGAAGTCACATAGAGTTATATATGTTCAAGTTGCACCATGCCTACATTTATGCTTGGAATAGTTTTTGAATATACACAACAGTTTAGGGATGTTGTTACAAAATATTCAATGCTAAAGAGATGTGAAACCCAAAAAATAAACATGGAAGGATCAAGGCAGTTTACACTAAAAAAAGGGTGCAATTGGATAATCTAAGCTAGTAGATGAAAGAAAACTAGAGATTTCAGGATTAAAACTTATAACTCTCAACACAAATGCTTCGTGAAATTTCAGAATAAAAAGTTTACTACAAAATTCCTTGCAAATTACTATGAAGAAAAAATATGAAAGAGGCACATTGAAGGTTAAAGACTTGCAGAAGTTAGTGGGTGAGGAGTTGAAGTACAAAGTTTCATTTGCTATCTGCAAAAGAGCAAAAAAAGAGGTTATTACTAAAATGGTTGGTAATTATGAAGAGGAATATTAGGGTCTATGGGATTATATGGAAGAGCTGAAGACAACTAATCCTGGAACAGTTATTGTGGTTATTCCTCAACAAGATACCAACAAATTTGATAAGTGTTACATATGCTTTGATGCCCTGAAGAAAGGATGTAAGGTTGGTTGTAGGCCCATTATTGGGATTGATAGGTGTTTTTTAAAAACTTGTTGTAGAATAGCACTATTAACAATCATTGGAAAAGATGGGAACAACCAAAGGTTCCCAATTACCTCGACTGTTGTAAGCATAAAAAATACTACAAATTGGGTTTGGTTTTTTAAACTATTACAAGAGGATTTGGACTTAGGTGATGGTAGAGGAATTACCCTTATAAGTGACATGCAAAAGGTGAATTCCATCTTATTATATTCATTCATAATTTAACATATGATGAATTTTATCTTATGATATGTTATTGTTAACTTATATATGATATAATTTTGCAGGGATTACTTGTAGCAGTTAAGCAAGTCTTTGCAATGGTTGAGCACAAATGGTGTGATATGCACATCTAGTCCAATTGGTAGAAAAGGTAGAGGGGCTTGAAGCTGTAAAATCTAGTTTGGAGATGTGTTAAAAGTAGCTACAAATAGTGTTTCATTGATCAATTGGAGAAATTAGATGCTATAACATTAGGGGCTATTGAAGATTTATTGAGATATCCCCTAATTTCATGGTCAAGAGCTTATCAAGATATTATATGCAAATATGATGTAGTAGGCAACAATATGCGCGAGGCATTTAATAATATAATTTTAGAAGTAAGAAATCTCCGCATAGTGAAGATATTAGAACACATCAGAATCAAAATGATGACCGGGAGAAGTGAGAGGCTCAAAGAATGTTACAAATGGACTTCTAATACTAGTCCTACAACATTACAAAAGCTTGGGAAAACTATAGAGAGAGCTTTCACATGCCATTTAAAATTTAATGGATAATTTGAGTATGAAATCAATGAAGGCAAAGACAAACATATAATAGACCTTATTGGCAGAACATGCATATATAGATCTTGGGATCTCACAGGAATCCCTTGTCCACATATCATATGTGCCATATATCATAGTAATCAATATGTAAAAGATTTTGTGAGCACTTGATATGCTAAGGAGACCTATAACTAGAGTTATAGTTTTGCTTTGTTCCCATGCAAAGGAAGAAAGATGTTGACTCAAACAAACAAACCATCTTTACAAGAAGCTAAATTCACCCAAAAGCCTGGAAGGTCTAAAAACCAAAGAAGAAAGGATATGAAAGAGCCCAAGAAAAGTGGAAAGTTATCTAGAAGGGAAGTTTAGCTGACATGTAGCATTTGCAAACACAAAGGACATAATAAGAAGGGTTGTTTAACAAAGAATCAAAATGTGAATTTTTATGTTTTAGTTAAATTTAAGTATTAATTGTATGTGCCTAACTAATTTACTTTTATAATTTCTAATTATTGTAGTGTATATCAGCAAGCTTCAAGAGACCCACCAACTGAATAAACAAATGAAACAAGTGATCCAGTAGAAGGACTACCTATAGATGAAAATGTTAAGGTAGATTTGATAGTAACATATTTTAGATTAATGATTATTATTGTTTGTATTTTCATGCCATATATGACATAATGATTGTTTCCCTTTATTGTTAGCAATAAATGAAAATGGTGAGACGTGCAAAAGAAAAACAAAAAGCTTCCATTGGTGTTAGCTATAGCATAAGACATATAAAGAAAAGTGAGCAACAACCTCACCACTATCAAAAAAAAAAAAAATCAAAGAAAGTTCCCACTGGATATGAAATTCTGATTGATGAATACACTGGAAAGGCAATTTTAAATGTAAGTGCCTTTTTAGTTCTTGTGAATTATATGGAATGCTTAATGATAAATTGCTTATATCTATGTTTGTCGTCTGGATCGATGAGTGAGAGACTTATTCAAACAGAGAGTCTAGTACTTAAACAAGAACAAGGGTAATTATGAAAGACAATAATCATAACACCACTAAGGGCAATCCACATTATGGGAGATTCTAGGCTCTAGGACTGAGATGGTGTGGGACACCTTCAGTGACTACTGGACAAATGCAAGTAAAGATAGAAAAAATAATAAGCAACTTGAAGAAAAAGTCTATGTCATCCACACAAGAATTATTTGCTCCAACTGCTACAACAACATCCACTATCATTAGCACAACACCACTAAAGGCAATCCACTTTATAGGAGATTTCAAACTCTAAGATTGAGATGGTGTGGGGCACCTTCAGTGACTACTAGACAAATACAAGCAAAGACTGAAAAATAATAGGCAACTTGAAGAGAAAGTCTTTGTCATCCACATAAGAATTATTTGTTCTAGTTGTTACAACAACATCCACTATCACTAGCATACCTTAGGTAAAGAAGAAGAACACAATTGCAAATAGGCCTAATCTGTAGAGGAGGCCACCATGAAGAAATAGATAATATATGGATACCATCCATAGATATATATTTTGATTTTTTTGGCTGATATAATTGGCATATTATGTGAATGGCATACAAGCATACGATTGATGTAGGTTTTTTGGGTTTTTGGATTAATGTAAATTGTAAATTTCATATTAATGTAAATGGCATGGAATTGTAAATGCCATATGCAATTTGGATTTTTACAATAATTAACTGCACATGCCATATATTTTGATTTTTTGGACTAATAGATGTAAAGCTTACATCGCTTATATAATATATATATATATATATATAAATTGTAAACTCCATATTAATGTAAATGGTATGGAATTGTAAATGCCATATGCAATTTGGGTTTTTATAGTAACAAACTGCGCATGCCATATATTTTGATTTTTTTGGACTAATAGATGTAAAGCTTACATCACTTCATATATATATATATATATATATATATATATATATATATATATATATATATTGTTATTATTATTTGTATGGTATAACAAAACTATATTTTTGCATCCTTCAGTTTTTCTCATTCTACATTTGCTTACTGCATTTGATATTCCTACATTTATGCATTTTGCTTCTGCTTTTTTTGTTAGCAAATAATGCCTTGTTTCTCCATTATTGCAATCTCAACTTATTGCATTTCAAAAATCTAATAAACACCATTTCATTAATTTGAACAAGATAATTACATTGTCAATGTACTTGCACTACATACAAAATGGAATTAGAGCTCAAACCTACTATTTTCACATCTACTAATGAAACCAACCTATTCATCACTAAACTGCCACCAAAATTCAAAATGTTCACAACTAATTTAGCTATAAACTCTTTTTTCACTACCATTATCATTTTACAACTTACAACTAATCACAATAGCCAAAGAAATATAATAAATTCCAAGCATAGTCTTCAACCACATATTGCTCTTCCTCAACTTTTGAACTTCAACCAAACTTTCACATAGCTGCATTTTTGTTGCCCTTAAATCCTGCTCCATTTGATTCAAGTCTCCTCCACACTTATCACAACCACACATTTGGGCACTCTTAATGTAATGTTTTCGCTTTTGTTTTTCATATATATGGCCATTGATTATCTCAATGGACTAGTCTATAAATTAATCATCATACCACTCAAAGAATTTGCATTTACCTTCTCCCTACAAAAATCCCATTTTACTCAAACAATAAAACCCAATTTCACTAAAAAACCAAAACAACAGTATAAATAGCAAATAACAACAAAACTAATTACTAGAAGCTTAAGACAAGTGAAAAACCTTCTTCCTGGATTTTCTTTACTCCGTGAAACCCATATTGGTGCCTTCAAAGCTATAGGGATGACATTTACATTGTCTTTTTTCCCCAATGTAGCCATATTTTGGTGGCTTAAACCATGAAAGACGACGATCTGAAGGCACGATTTCAAAAAAAGATGATGAAATTTCAAACATTCTTACAACAAAGGAGAATTGATCCTTCAATTCAGTGAGAGAGAGAATTAGCTAGGGTTTTGATAATTAAGAATTTTGTTTTAATCGTTAGGAAATAATTATATATGAAGTTAATTATTAATTAACTAACTAATTTAATCTAATTATTTCTTAAACATTATTAGCATTATTAATGAAATTATGTGTGTGCACACACGCTTGATCAAGCTCAAACACAGGTTGAAATGGGCTTCAACGGGCAAGTTATATGCTGAAATGGCCGTAAAAGTTAAAAAGGGGTTAAATGAGCTCATGCGAAAAGGTTAGGGGTAATTGAACCTTATTCCAAGGTTAATAGTTATAAGAATAACTATAAATGTGTAATAATTATGAGGGTAAATAAAGAGAACAAAATATTATAGAAGTAATAGTTAATTGTGTTTAGTATCATTAAAAATATAAGAGGATACTATAATTATTTATATTTATATTCAGTTGATATTATTTAATAATATTAATAGTAATATGGTAACTATAGTTTTTTTTCATATAATATAATATACTATTATAATATTTATATATTACAAATAATTGCTATATTAGTAATATTTTTATTAATATATTAATGTCACTGTTATAATAATCATATTATTACATTAATATTTTGATATATTAGTAATAATTACTATATTAATTAAATTTTATAATATTAATATTACCATTTTAACAATATTTAAATAAATAATTATTTTATATTATTAATAATATTTACATTGTTACATTAATAATATTTATGTACTTCTTATGATGTTTAATTTTATATTATTTATATTAATAATAATAAAATATAAGAAATAAACATTTTTATTCTCCATCATCTTCTCACTTTCTTTAATCTAGGGGGAGTACGTTAACAAAAATACACTAATGCTAATAAAATATAAGAAATAAATATTTTTATTCTCCATAATCTTTTCACTTCTTTTAATTTAGGGGGAGTAGGTTAACAAAAATACACTAAAGGGAGTTAACAGTTAACTCATTGAATAAAATTTGTACCAAACGAGATGAATGAAAGTTAGCAGTTAACTCTCTTAACTGTTAACTTTCATTAACCCCTTATCAAACACACCTTCAGTGTAGAGTTATATTGTGGTACAACAAAGCAATGGTGAAATGATTACTCCTTTATTTTTTTGGATATAGTTATCTGTAAATCATAATAATTGCGTAATTGACTGTGACATAATAATTTTTTTTCTTTTTTCAAATTATCAAATTTTGTATTTTTATTAAAAATAATTTGACAATAACACATTGTGAATGATGTTTTTCACATGTGATATCACTTTTATACTTTTTGACTATCATTTGTTAAAAAAATCTAAAATAGAAAATATTTTTCCTAACACCCTAAAGTAATAAGTAGTTACTTTATTTATCCTAAAATGGTGAAAAACATTGCCACGCCACTTACAAGGGCCTATAAATATCCTTCAACTTACGAATTTTCTTTTCACTTTTTTCTCTTCAACCGTTCTTCCAGACACTTTAAAATTTTAAACCTAAGCTTTAGTTATCTGAAACTGTAATTTCCTATAGGCTTTACCAAGATCGATCGTTTCTTTCTCTTCATAATCTCACTTGTTATTAATACTCAAGCAAATACATTTACACCTTCTAACTTATTCTTGGCATGTTTACATGCAACTAAGTTTATGGTAGGTTTTTTAGACTAATGTTGCTAGCATTAAAACATTATTTCTTTAGACTATCCTTCTACTATGCATACATAATATGCATAAAATAATAACATCAATAGAACAATATTAATATGAAAAGATAAAGGAAAATAAACTAGTTTTATAATGAGAAAAATAAGCAAACATTATATTGACATAAATAACAAATAAAAGGAATTGACTGAACAAAATAACATATAATATAGAGAAAATCATAGGGTTGTGCATGTATATCATGGGCACATAACATGCATACACTTCCTCCCCTTTTAACGTAATCTTACCAAGATGATGGCATAAAATATGAAGTAAAAAAAAATGTTGCGCAACTCAAATTTGAAACTTTGGTTTATCTTTTTCTTCTTGAATAGAATGAAGTTGGACTTTGCTTTTTGAACGATTGGGTGTGGCTAGGGTGGATTGACTAAGGATTTACGGCAACCTAGGCTTGAAAAACCTTAAATCTTAGTGACGTTTGAAGGAGAAAGGTGGGCTATCCTGGGATAACATCTTTTAGATGCCTTAAGGGGTTTTGATGGGTGTAAAAGCTGTATATCCAACTAAATAGAACTAGCCTCTATGAATATAATTTTTGTAATGTTGAGTATATTAAAAAGAAAAGGTTAATTTTCAAGTAGTTCAAATTAAAGGTAAGGTTCACATTGGCTAATTGTGAGTAGTTCAAGAGCAATTTATACATTTATCTAACTTTTGTGATTTTGTATCCTACTTTTCACAAATGAATCCTTCAAATATTTGGACTGATAAACATATTTAATTTTTTTATTTATTTTGTCATTAATTACAAAATTCAAAATTTAGGGTCCATATTTATATTTTTAGTTGTGTTTTCAAATATAAATAATAAAATGGACTAGATTAAGTAGGGCTTAATTCAAACTTGAATGATGTATTTTTAATACTCAAATTAACTTTTTAAATGAAAAAGAGTTACTTGGCTAATATGGGAATCACATAGCCACATATTTAAAAAAAAATAATCAGACTAAAAATTTGTGCTATTTTAATTAATTATTGAAAATAATTGGTTAATTATTTGACTTTAAATATTTTTTTAGATTAAAAAATTTTCTAGATTGAAAAAAAAAATTAGTTAATTTTAATTTTTTCTCCAGTTTCTTGAAAATTCAAATTTATTTTTTCTTTTTTTAGAAATTATAATTATTTTTATTAATAAATAAAAAAAATCAAAATTTTTGTACGCATGCTTAGCGCAGTTAACACAGAGGCTAATCTGTGTCTGAACTGGACCATAAGTAGAGATACTCATTATACTCTATTACTCTTGTATTCAGTTGCGTTCATGAAAATCAATTTCAGTCTCTGTTGGCAACCCACAAATCTTCTTGTCTCTTCTTCATCGATTCTTTCTTTCTTTCTTGCTTTTCTCGCGTTCTTTCAATCTTTAAATCTCTGTTTTCCCCCACTGTACATTTCACACCTAAAAGAATGCAAACCCTTTGTTTAGCTCCTGGTCACTTTTTTGACCCTACGGACAAGGAGTTAGCCGAGAATAATCCATTTAAGAAACTCACGGATAGGCCATTTTCTCCAGTACATAAGGTCTTGATTCCAGAGTGTGATTTGTATGGCAAGGGAGAGCCATAGGAGGTTTGGGATAGGCTTGGATTTTGTTGTAATGACGATGTTTACGTCTTTACTACTTCAAAGAAGAAGCAGAACAAGAATAAGAAGAGGATGAATGGTGGCGGACGATTTAATCATAGTATAGGGTTTGGTGGTGGTGAGACATTGCTTGGGGAGGATAATGGTAAGGATTTTAAAGTAATTGTGTAAAAGGGTTTTGGTTGAATTGCACACACTGAAGAAAACGTATAGTTACAAAAATAAGAAGTCAATTCACCACTACCATTGGATATCACACGAGTATAATCTGCCTGCAATCAGTGTTGAGTTGGTGCTATATCGGCTCAGAAAGAATGTTCAGTCTGTTCCTAACATTGGGTCTACTATAAAGGAGAGAAAGATAGTTGATTTTATGGAGGTTCAATGTGGTAATTCTAGGATTATTACATCCAAATGTTCTAGGGCTTATGATGGTCAAGAACAAGAATCAGAATTCAATTGCAATAGTATTGATGGAGCAAGTCCGGCAATTACTGAGCCTAATGAGATGGTGGACTTCTATGGCTCCAGTAATGGGTATGATATCTTTTCTAGCGGTTTTTTATTAAATTAGAAGTTTGAAGAAATTATTTAATGAAATGGGAGAGTTTGAAAAGTATTTAGAAAAATAAGTGTTTGTTGTTGGTCCCCTAGTCAAAGTAGCAAATCAATAAGTGAAAAATAATTTTTATTAACTTTTTTAGTCGTCTACTAGTTAAACTAGCGGATAAGTAATTTTTTATTATTTTATGTTCATTCACTAGTTTAATTAGTGGATGAACAATTTTTTTATTAATTTTTCATTTATTTAATATATGATATAATTTAGTTTAATATAAATTAATATAATTTATTTAATATGTAATATAAATTAATATAATTTATTTTAATTAACATTATAATTAATATAATAATAAATTAATACAATAAACTGTGAAATTAATATATTAATGATCCATTAAAATATATTAAAATTTTAATTATTAATACATAATTTTTATTTTTAACTGTTTTGTTAATGATAATAATTATCAATAAAGTTATTTTTTGATAATAATAATTAGTAATATATTAATTATATATTATTATATTAATATGACAATATTATTATGGTATTTAAATTATTACAATATCAAAAGTTGCATATATATGAAATTAATATATAGTAATATTAGTATATTATTGATATATGAATGGTTATTAATTATATTTTAATACATTATCTTCATATAATATAATTATTGAAAATTAAAGCAATTAATTATAAATGAAGAGTTAATTATCATAATAAAAAATTATTATAAAAATAATGATGATTGAAATATATTAAAATTAAATAAAAATAATAATGAGCAAAATAAAGTTATCAATTGTTTTTTTTTAAAAAAAAAACTAAACATTCTTTAATAGATGAATATTAATAAAAAATAATAGAATTATTTTATAAATTATTTTAATTAATATTATAATTAATTTATAAAATTAATTATTCTGAATTAATAAATTAATATAATAAAGTGTGTAAATAATATATTAATATTCTATTAAAATTATTAATTATTGATATATAATTTTAATATATTAAACTATTTTATAGATAATAATAATTATTAATATATTAATTATTATATTATTATTACAATATAAAAATAATTATAATATCAAAAATTACATTTATATGAAATTAATGTTTAGTAATAATTAGTATATTATTAATTATATTTTACTATATTATCTTGGAAAAAGATAATTATTTAAAATAAATTAAAACAATTATTAATTATATTTAATACAACTAAAATGATTATTAATTATATTTTAATATATTATTTTGACAAAAGATAATTATTTGAAAAATTCAATAATTAATTAAATCTAAAACATATAAGATTAAAATAATTAATCATAAATGAAGAGTTAGTTATCATAACAAAAAAGTATTGTTGCATTAAAATTAAAAAGAAATTAATAATAAGTAAAATAAATAAAAGAGTCATGTTTTAAAAATGTTAGGAATTCACCGGTTGTAGCTTTTTTTTTTTATAACTTGGTCTACATGTTTGATTAGCGGATCAAAACGAGGCAAAATTTTCTTTCTGATCTGTTAGTTAGACTATGGGACAACTAAAAAAAAAAAAACTTACTCATAAATATTTTTCAAAGTCATCCATTTCTATAAATATTTTTTTTTTCAAATTTCCAATTTCATAAAAGGCCCTCTTTTCTAGTGTTGGTGATAACTACTAATGATGAACCCTACTACTTCTGATTTTGGGTTATACATTTACTAAGGAGCAATTTGATGTGATCAAATTATCGTCGTTGAGAATTCTACACAGAAGGTGGTTGACAATGATGAGAATGCTTGGGCTGAAATCCAATTGATTATAATTCTCTCTGTTAGGTGGAAGAGAATTGTGGGTTGCTGGCTTGTCTGCTACCAAAGATGAGGATAATCAATTGGGCGGTCTATAATTCCTCAATTACTATATTAATTGCGTTTAACAGTTTTTTTTAACACATCAGCCTCGCATTAATTTTCTATATTTCTTGTATCACCATAACATTGAATTTTTAAGAGGACTTTTAATAAATTGAAAAAAGCAGGCTATATATGTGGTTAGCTATCTAACTTATAAATAAGCTAGAATTGGAGAATATTGCCATCAGGCTAATCAGCACACCCAAGAAAGTTTAAGATTTAATTCGAATAGTCAAATTAATTAATTTATTTTAAATCCTCATGACTATAGTTAGATACTAAGGTTGTAAAGTAGGATAAATTGCACGTAATATCACTTAATTATATGAGTCATTTTAAGAAGGTCACAAAAAAATCGTTTTATTGAAATCACTAATCCTTTCATTTATTTTAATAAAATACTAAATTCAAAATTAATTGAATTTTCATTCATCAATTATAACATGGCTAATGGAGATGCACAAACTCAATATATGATAGATCTTATTTTATCACATCAATTGCACTAAAGATTACCTAATTATATGAGTCATTCTAAAAAAGTCACTGAAAAAATATATATCTAAATTTGCCAAAAAATAGACAATATTGAACCAAAAAATAAATTCTTTCTTAATTAATACCTAAATTTAATTTGCTGCAATTGATTCTTTCTTAATTAATAAAACTAGACAATATTGAGTCAAAAAATAAAATTCTTAGAATGACTTAGCATTGATTGAATTTAAGTCCTCATGTTTCTCACATCAATTGCACCAAAGATACTTACTGGTGACTTATATTATTGTACCGTGAGGTTATCTATATTTTAACAAGATTAATAAAAAAAAGTACAAGACAACATAATTTGAAGACATAAATAATAACATTCATGATCTAGAAAATCTAAATCTATTAGACCCTATATATAAACTTAGATTTTGAAAGAATTTAATAGAAAAAATTTTATGTTAATGATTCTCTTGTTTCGAAAGTCCATGTTAAATTTTATGTTAATGATTCTCTTGTTTCGAAAGTCTATGTTTAGAAAAATATAATTTTATCATTTAAAAAAGAAATAATTTAATAAGAAAGTTAAATTAAGTCAAAAGTCATAAGATTTTGAGTTCATTCCAATTAAAAATTTAGATAAAATTGCTTTACTAACTTTGTAATTTAGTATTATTCTTATTTTAAATAAATAATGATATTTAAGAAAATAAAATGTTCTCAATGCATCATAGATTTATTCCAAAGAATTGAATTCTATCAATTTAACATTTGCTCCAAATGATAGAATTCTATCACTAAATAGAATTTTCTTACTAATAAAATTCTTTTCTTACATGATTTGTTCAAAATAAAGTATTAATGAAATTTTAGTTGTATTTAAAGTTTTTAATTGAATCAATTATACCATAATTTTTTTAATTTTACACATCCAAAATCAAAGTAAATAAAGTAAAGTGTATATTTACGTTAAATTGAATTTTATATTTTTAGTTAGTTTAATTATAACCAAAAACTTAGATTATAGTTAAACTAATATTTTTATTTTAGTTTAATTTAATGAAATTTTCAGTAAAAAATTAAACTTAGTTTAATTAATTTTGTATAAAAAAAATAATTTTCATTTATATTTAAAATTATATATATATATTCTTAAAATGACTTCTATATATTGGTGATTTTTGGTGCAATTAACGTGGCAAAGTAAAGTTCATAGTATACTGAGCCAATCTATCTTCATCTATCACATCATAATCAGTGAATAAAAATTGAGTTAATTTTGAATTTATTACTTTATTAGAATAAATTAGAAAATCAATGATATCAATAGAATGATTTTTTTCGGTGACTTTCTTAGAATGACCCTATATAATTAGATGTAGGGGTGAGTAAAACCGAACTAAAACTAAAAAAACAAATCGAACTTATTGATTTCAGTCTATTTGATTTAGTTTTAAAATAAATTTAGTTTGGTTCGATTTAGAATTTGAAAACATTTGATTTTCGATTTTTGGTTCAGTTTAAGCGAAATAAAACCAATTAAACCGAATAAAACAAACCAAAATAAAACAAATAAAGTTTTTTTTATAATTTAATAATACCCTTAAGGGTATTTATATCTTTTATTCTACAACAAAAGAAGCCCACTCTCTTTTAACTTTCTCAATTATGTTCTGCCACTCACATTGATTTTTTTGTTCTTGTTCTTTTTTGTTCCTCCTCCTCCAATTCTTCTTCTCATTCTTTCTTTATTTTTTTTCTTTACTAAAACACATCGAATCCTTTTATTTTCATTAATATGAATGATTTTTTTCTTTCTCCCACCCATCACTTTATGGAGGAGAAAGAAGTAACCAACAAAAGAAGATTTGGAGATTAATCAACAAAAGAAGATTCAATTTGAGTCTATTTTGGAAAAAACAATGAGTCAACTTTTGAAGAGAAGATGAGCATAGAATATTCTGATTGAAAGAAAAAGGGACCTACTTGATTGCAAAGAGGTTTTTTTTTTTTTTTCAAAAGCATAAATTTGCATTAATGCATTATGATTAATGTGTATTGATATGTTTAATTAGAAATGTAGGGTCATATAAATATCAAAATTAATTTTGAGATTAATATTTTTGTTAATTTATTTAGATCTGTATTTAATATTTAGGATTTTATTTATTTTATTTTTAGAATTAATTTTGTAATTATATTGTTAACTTTTGTATGAGTGGGTCATTTATTAATTTTTTTTTATGTAATTTTATAAATTTTTGTCTAGTTGGATGAATGTTGTTCATTGTGCTACAATTTGAAATTCAAACTGGGATTCTTCAGTATTTTGTTTTATTTGTTGTTTGCAAAACTGAATTAAAAAATCGAATCGAGTTGAAATTTTTTTGGCTCGGTTTGCTTCAGTTCTATAAATATTTCGATTCAGTTTGGTTAGTTTATAAAAATATTTCGGTTTATTTGATTTTGCTTTATTCAACTTGGTTTGAACTGAATCGACTGAATGTTCAACTCTAATTAAATGATTTTCTGTGCAATTTACCCTTGGAAAGTACTTGAAATATTTTTGTCTAGCACAAATTTTTTATTTTAATATAAATTATTTGTTCTAAATAAATTTTAAATTTTTTAATATAATGCTACACCTTACCATAATAATAATAAAAAAAGTCTATTATACCAACGTTTCAAGTGTTAAGGCTATCTTCTTTCTCATTATGCCACAACCCAAAAAGATTCTCTTCTTCTCTTTTCTTTTTTTATTATTTTTTTTTTTTTCATACTTGTGGATTACTTCTTCAAATATATCAATTATATTGATATATTATTTTTTTTCTGATGAAGTTTTTAGTTTAATGATATTATTTCTTCTGATAAAGTTTTTAATTTAGTAATATGCAGGTTTATTTATTTCTCAAACAAATTTTACTTTCTTCTTCAAATTTATTATTCTACTTTATTGGTCTCTCTTTTTTTTTTTTGAATTGATATTTTTATGGTATATTTTTAGTTTGAAAATTCTATTGTGCATATTTTTTATATTAATAAAAGAAAAATGTGTTTCTTTTGTTTTTGAGCATAAGCCACCAAAATTTTATTCATCGAAGAAGACAATTGACATTTTGGTCAGCCATCCAACAGAAAGAAATAGGGATATCATCTCTCTAGCTATTCTATGAGCCAATAAATTTGCATTTCGGCTGACAGAACTCTTAAAAGCCAAAACGCCCTCCGCTAGCAGCCCCAGATGCGCATTAGCCATCACACTTGAATTATACAGTCATGTTTTTAACCTTAATTTTTTTATCCAAAAAGTTGAATGGTAAAGTCATGTTTTTAGTGTATCAAAATAGATATTACGCCAAATTTTACCTTAATCCATGTAATAAAAAATAATTAACATGTGTAAATAAAAAAAAATATAATTAAGACGTGAATTTTGAATTGAGATTCTAAAATGATCCTATTATTATTATTGATTTATAGAATAATTTTTCTATTTTAAAAATAATTATTTTCTAATATGAAATTTACATCATATTAGCATTATTATTTTATTTTAAATTAAATTTTAATTAAATTATATTTTTAAAAAGAATGTGATGATTTTAAAAAGACTAATAAAATAAAATAATTACTTGACATATACAGATAAAAAGTATAAAAAATAAAATAAAATAATAATGATAATATTAAAATATTTTCCAACAAATAACTAATAGTTACTAAAATAAATATTTAGCTATTTTTCAAACTTTATGTAGCTAATCAATCAATCACATGCACCAAATAAGTTACAAAATATTTCTTACTCTTATTAAACTACGAGCAATTCACACGTGCTAAAGGGTCGTTTGGTTCAAGGTGAAGAATGAAAATGGTACTAGAAGAGAATGAAAATGATTGTTTTTTATGTGTTGTTTCATTTTGATTGATTGTGAGATAAGAATTGAAATCTATTTAAACATATTTAGTTGAATATGAAATAGAAATGAAAATCAATTTTATTTTTTATATATAAATATTATTTTATTTTATTAATATTAAATAAATATTTAAAAAATATTATTATTATAACATAAAATAATAATAAATTACTATAAATATAAATAAAAATTAAATATTATTGTATTATAAATCATTTAAAATATATATATATATATATATATATATTATAATAAATGAATGATTATAAATAAAAAAATTATTATTATAAATAATTTAAAATATAAATATTATATATTATAATAATTAATTAATTATTTTAAAAAATAATTGTATTAATTATAATATTTTCAAAATAATTTTATTAATTTAAAATTTGTAAATTATAAAAAAATAATATCAATGAAATGATAGTGATACATAACAAAAAATTCAATTGCAAATAAAATTATAAATTCAAATAAAATAATAACAAATCATTCTGATTACAAATAAAATAATAAAAAATTATCATGATTGCAAATAAAATCAATAAAAACATAGCAACAATCGTTTCAAATGATATTTTGAGTCCCTTGTAAACTCTCAATATCTCTAAACATCTCACAAAATATTCTAAATGTGCGTTTATCTGTGCAAAGTTCACTCTTACACATTTCATCACTCTCTTGTATTAACCTACTTATATTTGTTAATCAAAACCTTTTTATGTCTTTCTTCCTCTCTTAATTTCACTAATAATACACATCATGAACCAAGTGACTTACATAGTAAAAATAATAGTGATGATAATAATTAAAAATTGTAACTTTTGAGGATTGCGCTTCTTTCTTAATGTGAGACCTAAACAAGACATTTTTTTTTTAAAAAAAGTGAAGTTAATTAGAATAAGTTAAACAACAAGAGACATATTTATCATAATGAATGTCATGAATTTTAAAGGATCAATATGCATTCTTGAGATTTAATGATGAACTCAAAGTAAGTAATTTCAACACCTTATCACATAGGGAGAAAAAAAAAAAAGAAAGAAAAAGAGAAAGAGAAAACAATTAAATCATACACAACTAGCATCTTAAATTTTTTTTTATTTATATCCATAAAATATATAAATTGAGGTTTGTGATTGCATATTGATATAGCAAAAACAAGAAAAATACAGAATTTTAAAAAAACTCAACGCAATATATATATATATATATA
>CATIWR010182044.1:0-44010 GCA_949677035.1 Omphalea diandra | reverse complement strand
AATAGGTCTTCGAGGCATTAAGGATAATAGTGGGAATTAGTCGAGACCATCCACGACTAAATAAGCTTGAAGGAGGAGGTAAGTAAATAGCTAATGGTACTATATGTGTGATGGGTTAAATGCCATATACTTCAATGGAATGAAATGTTGTTTAATGTGATGATATTATGGGATACATAGCTGAAAGATTGTTATATTCTTGATTTATTTATTTTCATGAGATGTTGATAAATTATGACTGGGGAATGAGAGTATGTGGTGATATGAGCTTCCAAATTTACGGGAGTTATTATTAGTCATTATATTGCTAAAATTTTGTTAGATTTATAGTTGATTGGTTGAAAGGCTAATACTTGATGTTGTTGGCAAGTAAAACTATTTGATAGCTTATGTGGCGATAATATTTGATAGCTTATGTGGCGATAATATTTGATAGCTTATGTGGCGATAATAATTGATAGCTTATGTGGCGATAATATTTGATAGCCTATGTGGCGATAATATTTGATAGCCTATGTGGCAACAACCAGTGTGATAATGATATAATAGCCTATGTGGCAAGAACATTTGATAGCCTGTGTGGCAATAATATAATAGCCTGTGTGGCAAG
Source organism: Omphalea diandra (assembly GCA_949677035.1). NCBI lineage: Eukaryota > Viridiplantae > Streptophyta > Magnoliopsida > Malpighiales > Euphorbiaceae > Omphalea > Omphalea diandra. The sequence goes on along the minus strand of CATIWR010182044.1, from coordinate 43,400 downwards.
CACATTTGATAGCCTGTGTGACAATGATATAATAGCCTTTGTGGCAATGATATGATAGCCTGTGTGGCAATGAGATGATAGCCTGTGTGGCAATGATATAATAGCCTGTGTGGCAAGAACATTTGATAGCCTATGTGGCAATGCTATAATAGCCTGTTTGGCAAGAACTTTTGATAGCCTGTGTGGCAATGAGATCTATAGCTTGTGTGGTAACAATATATATAGCCTATGTGGCAACTAAAAATGAAAGTCTTTGTGGCAGTGATATCTATAACCTATGTGGCAGCAATTTATGACATCACGTGTGACAATAACCTTTAATAGCCTATGTGGTATTTAAGAGGAAAAACTCTTTATTTCGTACATGGATATGATGATGAGTTATTTATGTTTAAATATTGTTATGTTATTTGAGATTGAAGTATCGTTATGCATTTACTTACTAAGTATGCAAACTCACTCTTTTGTATGAAATCTTATTTCAAGAAAAGTAGACTAAAGATTGCATCTAGTATACTTTTCAAAGTCGCTGTCTAGCAGTATAATAGAGGTTGGGCCAGTATGCAGTTAATTAGTATTTTAGTTTGATTATTCATGTATGTTTTGTTGTAAATAATTACTAAGTGGTGAATAAGAGACATAGTGAAAAAAAAATTAATCAGGTCTTTTAAATGATAATGGATAGACTTAAAGAGAAATTTAAATGATTAGTAAATGGGATGTCACATGTTATGTTCTTTGAGCCAGACAATTCAAGGTTGCAAAATATTTTTCTCTATGACGTGATTGCCACTGAGAATTCTTCTATTTGACAAGGAAATGTAGCTTCGTCAAATCACGGTCTTGACCAGCATGTCACCCTCACAAATTTTGATAAACCAATGGCTTTCTAGGAAACTTGGCATGCTCTAGTTTATGGATTTGATTCCCTCTAGGCAAATCCAAAAGTTATGATCGCGAATATAGATGCGACTCTTACTATGAATTTGTCTATCATAACTTTACAAAGTCCTTTGCAAGATAGTAATTGTGATTTTCACTGTGAATCCATCTATACCATCTTCTTCCGTTCTTCTTGTAAGATAACTGTCGCGAATTTGAAGCCCACTCTCGTGAATTATAATGGCTTTCACAAGATTTTGAGATTTAGACTCTCATTCAACTTTCAATGCAAACCTATCTAAAAATTTGTAAAAACAATGCTTAAAATTGATGTTAGAACATATCAATCTATGTTGTCAAGATCAAATTAGAGAGTTTTGACTTAGGTTTAACTAACCTAGTCCAACAATCTCCTTTTTTGATTTTGTCAACTTAGATTCATTTGCAAAGGATAAAATATGCATAAGTGTAAAGTTAAGATGGTCAATAATGTTTAACAACTTAAAATGTAATTAAACTAATTTAAATTGCTTCCCTCCCTCCCCATCAAATTATACTCCCCCTTAATCATGCAATCACAAGTTCATTCTTTCCCTTTGTCAAGATAAAAAAAAAAAAGAAAAGAAGAAAGGATAATGAAATTATGGGATAAGCATAAAGTATTAGAGACAACCATAGAGGGAACAAAAACTTAAACTTTTATTGATAGCAAAACAAATACAAAGTAAATTCATGGAAATAATAAAAATCCTTGCAAGATCACAAACTTAGGCCAAATACAAAAAGAATATAAATATAAAAGGAATTATAAGCCTAAGTAAGAAAAAAAAGATACATAGAGAGATGTCATCATCATCAGAATCTCCAACTTATTTACCTTCTTCTCCTTTTTATGCTTCATCTCTTTCGTCTACATCTTGGTCTTGCTCTTCCTCTAGGGTATCCTCATAATCCTCAAAGTCTAGGAGGTGGCAAGGTATGGCACCCATCTTTTTTTGAAGGTTCACTAGATCACTGTAGAGGTGGGAAAGAAGAAGAAATCTCCTTTTGATCATCACCTTGTCCAATTTCTTGTTGATGAAAGAGAGAGTTGGTAAAAGTTTTAGGTCTAGCTTTGAGTTTAGGAGATGGAATTGGTTGAGCACTCTCCTCTATCACAAGCCTCTTCCTTTTTGAAGCTTAAGTTGTTTCTTGTTTCTTTGCCCTAAAGACCCCAAGGTTTATAAATATCAGGATGGATTGCCTTGGCATTAATCAAATAGGGCAAATCAAGAAAGTTTTGGAAGGGTAAATATTTTTTTAGTGAGGGAACTTCCCATTTTCCTAATTAAAGACTCCCACATACCTATATATGGCTGTGACATGAGAGGGGAGGAGAAATTGGCTTTTAGGCTTTTTACTAATGTGAATCAATTAATCCACACAAAATCGGCCTATTTGGATTGGCTTTTTTTTTGTTAGGCAAAATAGAATTGCTAGGTCTTTTTGGGAAACTTTTTCATTTCCATCATCCTTACCATTTACAGAGAAGATGATGATTCAGTGAAAAAGTTAATTGGTAAGGGTCTTAATGTATTTGGCCAGAGATGTTTTTGGGTCATGTCTGATTTCAATAGAAATCTTTGACCAAATTCAAAATATATAATATCGAGTCCAGATATAATGAAAGAATATTATCCCTCACTTGAAGGTTGAAGAGAGAAGAAAAGTTTCACAAATTTGCGAAAGTGATTTAAAATCTAAAGAGTCAATGATCAATGAATTTGAATTTTGAAAAAATTTGCAATAGTGATTTAAAATTGCAATGGTGAATTGAGAGTTTGACAAAAAATTGACAAGTGCCTGTAAATAGTGATCGCGAATTACAAGACAAAATGAAAATCAATGAGAAATAAGAATTAAACTTTCTATATATGATCAAATTAATATAATGATGATTAATTCAAACAAATTGGCATAGAAAAGCACAATTGCATAAAAAATTAATACATCCAAAGCATTCAATATGCATAACTATCAAACATAACATTCAATCAATCAAAATAGACAAACATAATGAAAAATATGAAGTGAGATCAAATTTCATCTTAGGGAACTTCCATCTAGCATTCCTAATTACCTTCTAATGAAGTTCATCATTTCTTTATTGAGGGGTTTAGTAAAAATGTCCGTAAGTTGATGATTAGTGTAAATAAACTCTAACACCACATTACTATTTTGGACATGAACTCTAAGAAAATGATGTCTAATGTCAATGTGTTTGCTTCTAGAATGTTGGATGAGATTCTTTGAAAGATTTTATTGTAATTATGTTGTCACATTTGATGGGAATGTGATCAACATCTTTGCCATAATCCTTGAGTTGTTGTTTCATCCAAAGAACTTGGGTGCAAGAACAACCCGCAACCATATATTCCACTTCGACGATGAATAAAGCAACTAAAACTTATTTTTTGCTAAACTAAGAGACTAAACAGTTACATATTAATTGACAAGTTTGAGAAGTGCTCTTTCTATCTAACAAATTACCGACATAATCCATATCTAAATATCCAAGAAGACTAAAAGATGAATTTCTAGGATACTACAATCCTAAATGCAATGTGTCATGTAAGTATTTAAGAATCCTTTTGATGACATTTAAATGTGATTCGTTAGGGCAAGACTGAAACCCAACACACATGTAAGTACTAAACATGATGTCAAGTTTAGTAGCAGTAAGGTAGAGAAGAAAACCAATCATACCTTTATACCTCTTTTCATCAATTGGCTTACCTAATTCATCTTTGTCTAGTTTGATAGTTGCACTCATTAGAGTCTTTGCTACCTTGCATCCATCCATGCCAAACCTTTTGAGTAGATCCTTTATGTACTTGGTTTGGTTGATGAAGATGCCTTCCTTAGTTTGTTTGATTTGAAGACCAAGGAAAAACTTGATCTCTCCCATCATGCCAATTTCAAATTCCCTAGTCATACACTTAACAAATTCTTCCGAAATGAGATTCATTAGTAGCAATAAATATAATATCATCAACATATATTTGTCTAATAAATGTATCTTGATTGTATTTTTTAACAAATAAAGTTGCATCAACCTTGACTTTTTCAAAATTATTTTGTAAAAGAAATGAACTAAGCCTTTCATACCAAGCTCTTGGAGCTTATTTCGAACCATACAAAGCTTTAGTTAATTTGAAACCATGATTTTGAAAAGTATGAGATTCAAAACCAGGAGGTTGTTCAACGTAAACTTCCTCCTTAATGAGACCATTCAAAAATGCACTCTTCACATCCATTTGAAAAAGTTTAAAATTCACGTGACATGTAAATGCTAAAAAGAATCCTAATGACCTTTAATCTTACTACAGGGGCAAATGTTTCATCATAATCAATGTCTTTCTCTTGGTTATAACCATTTGCAACCAATCTAGCTTTATTCCTAGTATTGAAACCTTGCTTATCTAACTTATTCCTAAACACTCATTTGCAAACTGTAACAAGGTGTTCCTTAGGCCTAGGAATCCCAAACTTTTTTTCTCTTAATTGGCTGAGTTCCTTTTGCATAGCAATCACCCAACTTTTATCATCAAAAGCCTCATCGACAGATTTTGGCTCAAATTGAGAAACAAATGCAAGATTATTGTCTAAAGCATGAAGTTAAGATTTAATACTTATTCCTTTAGATGTCTCACCAATGATAATATCCTCTGAGTGATATTTGGAGAATCTCTAATCATTACAAAGTTCTTTAGCTGAGTTTTCTACTTATTGTGGCTAAGTTTCCTTAACTTTTTTATGATGACTTGTTATCCTCATGATTAGTCACCAATTCTTTTAGAGTTAAATCAAGCTCCAACTTTTCAAAGTCACCTGAAATATTGTCAACAAGAGGCTCTTTCCCAATACTAAGTTTACTAGATTCATTAAACACAATATTCATTGACTCTTCAACAACTATAGACCTTTTGTTAAATACACTAGAGGCTTTGCTAGAGGTGGAGAAGCCAAGAAAAATACCTTCATTTATTTTTTAATCAAATTTTCCAAGTTTGTCCTTAGTATTAAGAATGTAGCATTTAGACCCAAAAACTCTAAGGTATGAAATCTTAAGTTTTCTACCATTCCATAGCCCATAAGAAGTTTTGTTTAGAATAGGTCTTTTGAAAACATGATTGGTAATATAACAAGAAGTATTGATGGCTTCAACCCAAAAGTAATTAGGCAAAAAATACTCATTGAATATGTTTTTAACCATATCTGCTAATGTTTTATTTTTTCCTCTTTACAACATCATTCAATTATGGTGTTATAGGAGTAGAAAAATTGTGAGAAATCTCATTCTCTAAGCAATAAGTTTCAAAATATTTATTTTAAAATTCCTTTCCATAGTCACTTTTAATAGAAGAAATGAAGTAACCTCTTTCATTTAGAACTATTTTTGCAAAACTTTTGAAAGCATCAAAAGTGTCATTCTTATGAGCTAGAAAGGAAACCAAAGTAAACCTAGAGTAATCATCAACTAAGACAAATGCATAATGCTTTCCACCTAGACTAGCATTCCTAGTAGGTCCTATTAAGTCCATATAGATTAGTTAAAGAGGCCAAGAGGTACTTACAACATTATTTGCTTTAAAGGAAGTTTGGTGCTGCTTCCCCATTTGACAAGGTCTATATGTCTTGTCTTTGGAGAAATTTAGCTTAAGAAAACCTTCTACTAGCTTTTCTTTAAATAGACATTGAAGGAGCTCTATGCTAGCATGACCAAGTCTTCTATGCTAAAGCCAAGCTTCATTGCTAAGTGACACAAGACACTTGAAGGATTAGTTATTCAAATTGTCTAAGTCAATTAAGTAGGTATTGCCTCTCCTTTCAACTTTAAAGATTACCCTCTTATCCATAAAAATGGTAACCCGACATTCTTTAGGATCAAAGGTGACTTTATTACCTTTGTCACATAATTGACTTGCACTTAACAAATTATGTTGCAAACCTTCAACTAAAAGAACATTGTCAATAAGTGGATAACCATTCTTACCAATTATTCCAATGTCAATTACCTTACCATTAGCATTGTTCCCAAATGTGACATTGCCACTTCCTTTTCTTTTATGGCTATGAATAACTTCTTGTTTCCTGTCATCTTCTTTGAATACCCATTATCCATATGCCAATCATTGTCCATATTAGTGGCTGCCAAACATTCCTATAAAATACAAATAATTTATCTTTGTTTAGGTACCCAATCATACTTAGGGCCTTTATGGTTAGGTCTAGAAGGGTCCTCTAGTTTGAGGTGAGCCTTCCTAACATAGCAAAAAATGTTTATATGACCAAACTTCATACAATAATGGCATTGGAGCTTAGACTTATGAGTCTCTCCTATACACAACCTTAGTATAAGTAAGAGGGCCTTTTTATACTTTGATGGTGTGAGTGCATACATGTGCATGAGTGATTAGGAGTAGAAAAGAATTTTTTATGTGTGTTAGGGTGATCATGCTTCTTAGTGTACATATATATATGTTTAGCCTTTTTAGGCTTAGGCTTTGAGCCTTAAGGTGTTTTTCCTTTGCCTTTGAGCATTGGTGCTTAGTGCTAAGAGCAATTTTCCTCCCAATTACCTTAATACTAGATGTTTAAGGTGTTGATCAAATGAATGTTATGAAAGGGTGTGTAAATGAAGAAAAGGCTCCATTGAATCATAAACCATGTCTTACTAGGAGAGGTTTTTGAGATATAACTAGTGTATCTAAAGCATCCTTCCCTTTGTGAAACTTACAAATAGAATTTCTAAGCTTAATTACTTTTTTTTTTTAAGGAATCATTTTTCCTTTCTTAAGGAATTTAGATAAGAAGAAGACTTAGTAAGACTCTTAACTAAAATTTTGAGTTCTTCATTTGAAGTCCTTAATTTACTTACAAAATCATTTTCCACTTTTGAGCATTTATTTTTGTAAGTTTTTAATTATGATTTATACTTATCATATCTCAAGGTAAGAGCTTCTAAAAGCACATCATTTACATCATCATCATAGGCATCATTATTACTACTAAAGTGAGGTGAAAAACTTACCTCATTAGAAGTGTCCTTTTGTGCTATGAAGTAGAGATTTGCCATTTCCTCATCTTTATCCTCCTCACTAGAGCTTTCATCCCAAGTGGCTTTAAAGTTTTTCTTCTTTTCCTTGTCCTTTTCTTCTTCTTTTTCAACGTAGGGCAATTATACTTGATATGACCTTGTTTGCCATAATCATAGCATGTTACTTCATTGTTCTTTTCCTTGAGATTTGGAAATGCCTTCTTAAAGTTCCTTCTATCATTCCTTCTCCTTATAAACTCATTGGTCATTCTAGAAAGCATGGCTAGCTTTTCCTCTTCCTTATCATTATCATCATCATCATCACTTGAGATGACTTCTATCTCTTTGTCTTTAGTTGAGGATTTAAGGGCCAGAGTCTTCTATTCTGTTTTATCATTCTTATCCCTCTACTCTCTCATCTTCTTCATTTCCTCATCCTTTTTTAAGGTTGACTAATGAGTGAGAAGTTTGTCTATGAGGACATCTATTGACACTTTTCCAATTTTTAGATCTGACTCTTGAATATTGCATACCTTTGTACTAAACTTTTTAAGAGGAAAAGATTGAAGTATTTTAGTATTTACCTTATGACTGGTGAGTATTCTACCAAATTTCTTCATATTCGTGATGATGGATAGGAGTCTATTCATTATATCGGTAATGCTTTCATTGTTTTTCATTATGAATAGCTCCCATTTTGTCACATACATCTCTAGCCTGCTATACTTTACTAAAGTTGTGCCTTCATGATAATTTTTCAATGCCTTCCAAATTTCATGGTTAGTGAGGCAATGTTGTACTCTTCCAAACTCCTCCCTTGATAAGTAGCTAAGAATAATTGTCATTACCCTTTTGTTTCTCCTATTTGATCGTTTGTGAACTTCCACCTGTTCCTCCCTTGGGATCAATTCTTCACTTCCATCAACCACCTTGGTGGGAGGCTTCTATTCTTTTACAATTATGTTCCATAGATCCACCACATCACTATCCAATTATATCTTTATTATATACTTCCAATGAATATAGTTAGATCCATCAAAGTATGGCTTGAGATGAGTATAGATTCCTTCTTGTGCCATTTGTCTTTTCTCACACAATTAATAATTTTAATGAGACCTAGCTCTGATACCACTTGTTGGCCCTTGAGAATGAAGAAGCAGGGTTAAATTGGTGGGAAATTTTAAAAATTAGAGGGAAGATTTTGAGAGATGGAAATAAAAAAAGTAGGATAAGAGTTAAGGATACAAGATTTTATAGTGGTTTGGGTGTTAAAAAATCCTATGTCCACTCCTTAATGCTTCTAATTGGGTATTGTACTAACATTAAATTATATTTTCAGGCTTACACCAAACTTTTACACTTTGTTTTTTATGTTTCACACATAACCTTTCAACTTGTATTTCAAGGCTCACATAAAAACCTCTTAAGTATTTTCCTAAAGGTTCACACTTAACCTATACAAGTGTTTTACAGCCAGGCTAACTCTTAAACGGAAAATAAGGTGTTTAATGCTCACACCCAATAACGCCAACTCACATATAAAAATTAAAGGTAGAGAAACAAAATTGCAAGAGTTTAGTTATATTCAATGTTATTCTCTTACATTCATGTTTGTTTGGTAGAGTATTTATAGGCAATAACCACCGAATAGATGTTACAAATAAACTATGTCTAAATCTCTATGTTGTGTTAGGTAGATCTTGCATTAAATGCTAGTCGATTTAATGATCATGATTGGCCATTTACTATCGTGATTTCACTTTAAGCACAAAAATTACTAAAATCATAATAGAGAACTCCATTTGTATCTAATGGCTAGTCCACGTGACATACTTCATTAGTCTTCGAAGAGATATAGTCACTTTGAGCTAGATAAAAGTTGCGGTTGTGAAATATTTTTCTCGAGGACGTGATTGCTACCGTGAATGCTTTTGTTTGACAAGGAAATGTAATTCTATCAAATTATGGTCTCAACCATTATGTCACTTTCGCAAATTTTGATAAACTAATGACTTTCTGGGACACTTGAAATGCTCTAATTGTAGACTTGATTCCCTTCAAGCAAAACCAAAAACCATGGGCATGAATCTAGATGCGACTCTTACTACAAATTCATCAATCACAACTTCATAAAGTCATTAGGAAGATAATGATTGTGATTTTCACTGTGAATCCATCTATACCATCTTTTTCCATTCTTCTTATAAGATAGCGATTACAAATTTGAAGTTCGCTCCTATAAATTGAAATGCTTTTCATAAGACTTTGAGATTTAGACTCCAATTCAACTTTTAATGTGAACCTATCTAAAAATTTTTTAAAAACAACACTTAAAATTGATGTTAGAACATATCAATCTATATTATCAAGATCAAAAAAGAGTTTTGACTTAAGCTTGACCAACATAGTCTAATAAAGGCTTTCAAAGGCCTTTTGTTCTTTTTTCTTTTCACAATTCCTCTTTCATCTTAAAAGATATTTTTAGTACTTTTCATCATTGGGCTTGTATCTTGAGCTTCAGAATATAATGCTCACAATTTGCCCCTTACTTTTGTAGGGCTTGGAAAATGACATTTAAGAAATGTCTATTTGAATAAGACTTAACAAAGCAATGTAAAAGTGCAAACACTAAAGTGGATACCAAAGGATATAGTTTTTTAGCAACGCCTTAAGTAGGTGCTAAAGTTTGTTTTAACAACTTTCTAGTAGGTACCAATGTGTTTTGTGTGTTTCTAGCAGCTTTCAAATAGGTACTAGATGTCCTAACAACTCTCTAGCAAGTACTAGGTCAGTTATGTATGTTCAGTATGCCTCTAATAGCTCTAAAATAGGTATTGGATATCCTAACATCTCTCTAACAAGTAGTAGGTTTATTTTGTATTTTAGTATGCCCCTATTAGCTCTTAAATAGGTACTCGATGTCCTAGCAGCTCTCTAGTAGGTACTTGATACTTGAGATGTCCTAGCAGTTGTCTAGTAAGTACCATCTTTGTTTAGATAGCTTTCTAAAGGGTGCCATCATGTTTTAGGTGTTTTCAACATCATTCTTATAGCCACTACTGTTCTTAAATATGTTTGAAGTGTCTTAGCCCTTCTAATGGATGATTCTAGTTTTTACACATCTCTCGAAGAATATTATGTGTCATAATCATCCTTCTAACATAGTAAAATAATGATTGGTGCCATTATAGCCTTTATAGCTTCTTGGGTGGTAGACTTTTATCATTATTGCCCTTTTGACTATTAGGAAGATGCCTCCATGTTAGAGTAATTGTTCATAACTTGATGTTATTAGACATTTGATCGGATGGGTACATCTAATTGGGGATAACTTTTAAAGCGTATATTCTACTATGGAATTTCTTTTAGAATCTCTAGGCTATAATTTTATCATTTTAAGGGTATTCTAGTAAATTTATAGGGTAAGATAGAGGGTTGGATTGGTCCTTCCAAGCTTTGGTGATATCAGGGGTAATTTGGTAATTCCACCTTAGGATGTCTTCCTTTCTTGCAGACTTTTAATGGGCTGTACAAACTAATCGCTTGCTTGTACAACTAACTCGACAGGGTTTCATTCAAAAAGCATAGGGTTGGTTGTGCAGACAAGTGTTGTTTGTGCATTTATCTCTTTCTATATAAGAGGTCTAAAGCCATCTGTCTTATTTGCACTTTTGTCTTCTTCTCTCCTCATTTTTTCTTTCTAGAACTTTCTAAATTAGGTTTTTTTTTTTTTTTTTTTTTTTTCATTTTTCCCCTTTTTGCTCACACACTTTCGCAATGGATGATGTTGATGACTTCATGTTTAATGCTCCTAAGGAGTTCTTTGGTGAGGACATTGTTATTTACGATGCCTTAGTATAGTTATAGGCCCTAAGGTTTTCTAGGGGTAAAGCCCCTGTAGATGACAATCCCAGAGATTATTCCAGTTGGCTTTGAGTCGTGCTAAGGTATGCCGACAGTCTACAATTTACACCATCACTTGAAAAGGGCAACTTTGGGTATGGTAGATTTACTTTCTAATTTCTTTCACTTTCCTAAATTTGTTTATTACTATTTTCTTGTTATTGTAGACTTTAGGGACTATCCTAAAATTATTTTTTTATATGTGAATACTAGGTTAGTTACAAAAGGTATTTATAACTAGTCAGAACAAAACTTACCTTTTAACCCTTAAAATTGCTCAACCATTCTTACTATTTGCTAATTGATTTGTTATTTTGATTTGCATGCCTTTGTTAAATTTTGGAAACCTATAAAAATTGATGAGACCAATTTATAGGGAAATAAAAAAACCAAAATATATACCTAAGGCTTAAAATTATTCTAATTTATTTTGTTTAACTTCTCAGTCAATTTAGAATGAGGTTGTGCTATTTATTTGATTGATTATTGATTTAGACTTAGGACTTTTGCATAATTATAGGAAATTAACCTTTGTGATTTTTCACAATATTTTGCAAATAGTAGTTGCCACAACTATGATTCATTATTTTTTATTTTTTGAATTTTCTTTTCATTATTGAATGCCCTAGTTTGCATGTTTGTGCATGACTTTTCCTTGCTTTTGTTTTGCCTTTTTCCTTTATTGTCATGAGATTTGAATGTTTGTTTGCTTCTTTGTTCATTGCCTTTCCTCTCTTTCTTTATTTGTATGGTGATGTCTCTTTCAACAAAAGATGTAATGTAGTTGGCCTAGGTAGGGCCTAGTTTGCGCAACTATATCCCTGGGTCTACAATCACTTAGAGGAGACAAACTTTTTGTTGTTTCTTTATATGTGGCTAGAGAGGCTCTATGGATTGACTCCATGATGACACAGGTGCTAACCAAGTGATGGATGGACACAACCCATGCCTTTCATTTGCCATTGAATGGGGAGGTCACGATCATGCCTAAGGACTTTATGTATATGATGGGCATTAGGTTTATAGGGATCCCTTTTTCCACTAATGCTGGCATGCACGAGCCTATGCTACAAAAGGACTACATCTGCCGACTTTTAAGGTGTGTCCCCAAGACTAAAGGGGGCCTTTCCTTTGAGTGGTCTATTATAAAGATCGATGCTCCCATCGCATTTGATGACAAAATACAAGAGGTTTTAGACCACATGACACACAACTTTCTCTTTTACAGTTTATCAAGGATGTTGTTCGTGAACCCGTTGGATGTGGTAGAGATTTGCCTGTTGTAGATGGTGGAGGACCTAAGGCTCATCCATTATTTTGTCTAAGGATCCACTGCATTGGCTTACCTATATTGATTCCTAGATCAGTGTAGTAGAGGGCACTCTTATATAAAGGGGCATGACTAGTGTTCATCATAAGTATTTTTGAGTCCCTTTACTTTGTCTATTTATTCATCTTCAATCATTTTAAACTGACATTATGCTTTATTAACAAGCTAAGGTGGTGAAGTTAGGCTAATGCTGGGTAGCAAATTCTATGTCTTACATGGAGGGCTATTATCCTTGATTTATGAGGTGGAGCATGGCTCATTAGTAAGAGTCCTTAATGGAGCTCAAACATGCTCACCTGAACACTCTTACTTTGGACCAGGTACCTTTATCTTGTAAAAGAAAATAACTATTAGCCTGGTATGATAATTGATGGTCTTATACTTACAATGATGTCTTGTGATTGCTTGTTCTGATTACAACTACGTCTATATTGAAGCGAACCCTACTGAAGCCTAGCAATCAGAGATGGCAGAGGCTGAGGCTTTTTCCTATAAGTAGTGCCTACTAGTTGGCCCATATCAATGAGAGTGGTATCTAGGAGAACATATCCTTTAATGGCGCGATGGTTTAGATACTTTCCCTGTCCCTCTACATTTGACTTTCAACATGTTCTGGGTAGTGAACATGATAGCGGAGGCAAAGATTCAAGTGACTCATCAATCTGTGACAGGGCAATGATTCATTATTAATAAAATTACCTATCAGACTTGGATGGTTGGGGATCTCGTGGGTTAATTTTAATGGACAAGGTGATGATTCAACATTTCTATAGTATGAGGTGTATGAAAGGACTACTCTTTACCAAAATAGCTTGAAGGATGATTGCACACACCTAGTGGAGGCCCACAATGCATTCTTCTATTGTTAAAGGCTGTAAAAGAGTCTGCACTTCAGCTTTTATGAGGTTGCAACCTATGATGGTGGGTGAGCTTAACCCTACACTGAGAGTATGGTGGAGTCATCCATGGTGTCGCTGGTTGGGTTGATGATGGCTTTGGAGATTACTCAGTCCTTATGCAATTTTGAGTTGACCAATACTGCCCATATGAGTGTCTTTTACTTTGCATGCCCATTCATTATTCCTTTAGGTTTAATTGCTTATCATTCACATCATATATCTTTTGCAGATTCCTTAAGTCTAGTTGAAGCATTGGTAGACCTAATTATTGCCCTTAAAAGGACAATAACACAACAGATTGGTAAGATGTAGGCTAGTAACTATTAAGAATACAAATTATGTATGCATGTTTATGAGTCTGCTCGTGTGCTTTGTGTCCTATCCATTTCAACCCTCAAGTGTTCTATAGGAGATAGTCCAATGCCTGAAATGGGAGCTGCAAGTAATGGAGCAGTGTTTGGCAGCCACTGAGGTTGAAGCTGAGATTAAAAAAATGGCATTGTCTGGAATTGAGGACTTTAAAGAGTATTTGGCTTTTGATGGAAGGGATGAGAAGGGGATTGCTTTCAAGTGTAAGGAGGACTGAGGCAACCAACCTTCATTTTAGACTTTAGGATCTTATTTTTCCCTCTTGTATACATTTATAGGATGTTATGGATATTTTTCGTGTTGTACGATAGGTATTTAGGAAACTTTGAATGCCCTTATTTTTAGATGGTTTTTAAACAATTGAAACTATTTGGATATATGTTTGAGGTGATTCTGCCTTTATTTTTGCAAACTCTAAAATCATTGTAGTTTACACATAAAGCTTATTTATGATGTTGAACTTGTCTTTCATATATATATATATATATATACACCCTTTAAAACAGGTACATAACAATTCATAAGCTCAAAATACTAGGGAAATTTTGCTAAAAAATCTATAAGAAAAGTGGTCGATACAGACAACTAGGATGTTTGTATAGATCATTTATTGTCTGTACAAACAACTTCAATAGTCTGTACAACCATGTAACATTGTTCACAGTTGTCTAGCATTAAGTACCTTTCCTCTCTTCTATAAGTATCCATCTACGATTTCCACCTAACCACCTATTATTTTCACCTTTCCAAACATGTTTTGAACATTTTTAAGGTCCTTCCCACTCCAAAGTTAGTCCAATTTGCCTTAGGTGGTCCTTGAAACTCTAAATTACCTCTTATCTATCCAACTTAACTTAGATGTTCTTTGAAGAACTTGCAATTTATAGGATCTCATTACCCATTCTTTCTATATTAGAGACATTAAGATCTGCCCTTTACTAGAAGAATTCAAAGCCATTCTTGATTGTCTTGTCATAATTGTAGATCAGATTGCTTTGCCATGCCTATGCTATCCTCACATTTGAAAGATGATCAAATTATTTGAATTGCAGTATGATGAGGTACCCAAGTATACTTTTGGTGAAAAGAAGATTCTCCTACCACCCTTTCTCACTCTTCACCCTTCTATGGATCATGCTCGTGCAACACAAGCCCGTATTATAGTGATAATTCTGATGGGCAAGTTTTTACTATAGTGAGATGATAGAGAGATAGAGCTATAAATTTTACCTTTGCTTAAAGAGGCTGAGCTTGGGTAAACTCTTATTTTGACAATTATAGGCAAAACCATTATTGGCTTGGATAAGGTGTCCTTTAGTATTAGTGATTCCATTTCTAGGAGTCCATCACTGTTTTAGGTACAAACCCTTAATAGCAGCCCATTTTGTAATTGTTATATTATTTTGCCTTAAATTTTGCTTGGACAGCCTTCGCAGGTTTTTAGTATAGTGGGCTGCTCATTTCTGCTTGGGTTGCCTTTTCGAGTTTTCAACCTAATGAGCCTTTTTTTAAATATAGCTGCAAGAGAGATTAGGCTTACTAGCTATGACTACTATGGATGTGATGCTTTACTATCCATAACACCATCTGAATCATCATCTATCAAGGCCTATTGCTACCAAGGCTAAATGGACTGAGTAGATGTCCCACATTAGTGCTTTTAACATTCACTAGATTTGCCCATGGTAAAGGTTGTCTAGAGTTACCATAGGGACCTATGAAGACTATGTGATCATCCTAACTCTCTTATTCAACACCTTTTACAATCCTGCCAAAGTGCATCACTAGTTTAGCACTCCCCATAATGAGGCTTCCTTCATACCTTCCTTCATTGAAGGACCTTTGACCCAATGTTTCTTGGATAAGGTAGGTGCCACATGGGTGAACTGTTACATCTATGACTTCTTCACTATTAGAGACACCAACCATAAGGATGATACTGACTTCATGGCTTGGTTGCAAGGTACCTAGAGTTGCAGTGCTCTTCTTATTTTATCGAAGTATTAGTTATGATAAATAATAAGCCCTCATGAAAAAAAAAACTTCTTATATTAGGCTATTTTAAAGACATGTTTGACTATGATTACTTTCATTATGAAAATGTGTTTTCTTTTGACATCATGCCCAATATGGATAATTTCATTTCATATGTTGCATATTAATTAAGTGCATGACTACTACTCTTAATAATGGTACATTAGATCATCTAATTGTTTTGCTACATGCATCGGCTTTTTAATCCCCTTGTTCTTCATTCTAGCCGTCTCTAATATTACTTTGCATCCTGTTATCCTTAGATGAGTATTTGTAGTGGTCAATCGCTCTATCTTGCCTTTAATTTTATGTTCTAAAGTTTGCCTAAGTTACCCTTTGGATTTTTTACTTACTAGACTATTCCTCTTTTTTTTATGCCTTAATTTTTACCTAAACTACCCTTTCAGTTTTGTTAACTTAGTGGGGCTTATTTTACTTTTCTTACATCCTCATACAAAATACTTCTTTAGCCTGTCTAGTTTAACTAGCTCAAAAAACTCATTCCCATTAATTTTTGACAACTTCATAGCCCTATATTAGTGAATATACTTGACCACATAGAAGCTTGGGATCTTGGGTTTGTAATCTAATAGCCTTCAACACCAAATCACCAACCATTATAGTTCTCGCCTTAACCTTCTTGTTAAAAGTGCAAGCCATCCTAGCTTGATATAATTGGATATGGTAGAGGGCCTTTAGTCTCTTTTTGTCTAATAGGGCTAATTACTCAAACCTGCTTCTTAAGCATTGATACTTAGGAATCTTCGACTCGACCAACACTTACAGGAACTTTATTTCTATATTGATTGGTAGTATAGCCTTCATTGCATACATAAAGGAGTAGGGTGTCAATCCTATCGATGTTCTAATCATAGTCCGATATCCCTGTAATGCCAAAGGCAATTTCTCAAACCAATCCTTGTAAGTCTCTACCATCTTGACAAAGTTATTTTTGACATTTTTGTTAATTTCCTCTACCATCCTATTAGCTTATGGCTTGTAAGGTGATGACTTTTGTGGGTCACATTGTACTTTTCCAGGATCATCCTGGCCTCTACTTGAAAGTGCACTCCATTATCCATTATGATATGATGGGATACGTCACAATGACAAGTGAGATTTTTTTCTATAAATCGAGCTGAAAGATTCAGCTTTCACCCACTTTGAGAAGTAGTCTATTATCACTATAATGTACTTATGCCTCCTTATGGAAGCTGGCCTAATCTCTTTGTTCATATCAGTTCCCCATGCTGTAAATGGCTAAGAGGAAATTAAATTATATAATTCCATGGGAGGTAGGTGGTTGAGGCTGTCGTGAATCTGACACTTATGACAAACTCGAGCCATCTGAATATAATCTTGTTCCATAATGGTCTAGTGATACCTCATCCTTAGAATTTTCCTTATCAGCACTTTTCCATTCATATAGGACCATAAATCCTTGTATGGACTTCTTTCATAATCTCCTTTACTTATTCCTTAATTAAACATCTCAAGTGGCCCCTTCTAGCATTCGCTTGTATAACATACCATCATAGGCTATGAATTACGATGCTAGTCTCCAAATCGCACCCTTATCTTTTCTCTCAGCCCTTTCATGGTATTCCCCACTTTTTTAGGTACCTTTGAACATCATAATACCACATAAAATTTTCTAATGATGTCCGTACCACTCTTTTTTTAACATAATAAGGTACAATAGTCCTTAGCAAGAGTAGAGATTTCATTGGCATCTTCTTTGGCCCTTCATAAAAAAAAAAAAAAAAAACTAAGGTTGCTAGGGCGTCAACCATCACATTCTCTTCTCGTGGAAGGTGGTGAAGTATGATTCTCTAAAAGTTTTGTGTTGAACTCTTTAAACACTCTAAATATCGGCTCAATCACTCCTTCAATTCCTATTCATCGGTTACTTAAGAGATGACTAACAACGAATCTCTAAACACCTTAGTTGTCCTTACCTTCCTCTGTATTAAGGATTCTAATTTGTGTGTGTAGTCTTCATGCTTGACCATATTGTTGGTTACCTTAAATTTAGGTTTCTTGCCTATAGGAAAAAGCTCTCCTTCTTATGACATTAAGATTACACCCATACTTGCTCTTTTCTTATTCACCACCCTATCAAAATACATTGTCCAACCCTAAGGCTTGACTGCTCCTAACCCTTCATTTAGGAATTGGGGAAATTCAAATCCTTCTACCTCGAGTGGTTGTTGGACTAAGTATTTAGTGATTGTCTAATGCTTAATCATTTATTGATCATATAATTAATATCAAATTTCATCAATAATATTAACCATTTTGCTAATTTCCCAATTAAGGATTAAGCCTTGTGCAGATATTTGATTAGGTTGAGCTTTGAAACCACCTTTATAAAAGTACAATTGGAAATAGTGCCCTAACTTCTTTATGGTCCAGACCAGTGCTAAACAAGTCCTCTCTACCTAGTCATAACTTTCATAATAAGATAGCAATTTCTTATTGAGATAGTACATGATGTGTTCATTCCCTGTCTCATCTTCTTAAGCTAGCATTGCCCTACTGAACTCTCTTTTACTATGAGATACAAAATTAAAGGCTTTCTTAGTTTCAATGATTTGAAGACTATCGAGCTAGTTAAATAATCCTTTATCCTTTCAAAGGCTTTTAGGCACTGCTTATTCCATTTCACCTTTTTGTTTTTTCTCAATAATTTAAAGATCGATAGATAAGAGTGAGTCTTGCTATAAACCTACAGATGAATTATAGGTGACCTAGGAATTCTCGAATCTTTTTCTCTGTCTTGAGTGCGAGCATGCCCCGAATGGCCTTCACTTTGTCCGGATCCACTTTAATACCCTTTATCTCACCACATGCCCCAATAATTTTCTAAACATAACCCCAAACTCACACTTATTAGGTTTCAACCTTAGATTGTACTCATCAACCCTTTTTAAAAACTTTTTTAAAGCTTTGAAATGTTTTTCCCTCATTTCAAATTTCACAAGCATGTCATTCGTATACATCTTTACTTCTTTATGGATTAAATCATGAAACAAATTGGTCACCATTTGATGGTATGTTGCTTTTTCATTCTTCAAGTTGAATGACACACCTTGTAGTAATATGTCCCTCATTTTGTGATAAAAGCCATAATTACTTTGTTAGTGATTGCCTTGAGAATCCATCCATAAAGGAGTACAAGACACATCACATCATTATCCACTAATATATCAATATGGTGTAAGGGAAAGTCATCCTTAGGGCAAGTCTTATTTAGGTCCCTATGGTTGATGCACATTATTACTCTGCCATCTTTCTCAACATCAATACTTTGTTGGCCAACCACTCAAGGTAATCCACTATCTCGATAAACTTTGCATTCAACTGTTTCACCACTTTGTCTTTAACTAGCTGAGCCCATTATGGTTTGATCGTCGTTACTTCTACTTCACTGGTCTCAAATGTGGTTAAGTCAAAATTTTATGCTCGACGATCTTTTGAATAACACCTAGCAATCCTTATGTGACCAAACAAAAACCATTAGTACTTTCTGAGAAACTGTTCAAAACTCCTTCGAATTTTTGATGTGACATCACTAGCAATAAATAAGATTTTTGAAAATTTCTTCTATGCCAAGATTAAATGCAATGCTATGCACAAAATTAATATTAAATATGCTTATGAAATGATGTATGATATGTACACTATCATTAATGGACACATCACATAAGTAAACAAACTTGTCATCATTACATTAAACTTAAAAATGAATACATCATTGTCCTCAAAGAGACTACATATAAGAACATAAATAATATAAAAAATGACAACATCTTTTAGTAGGTCAACAAAAGTTTCTTAGGCATTAATCTTCTCTTTTTCTACAGCTCTCTCTTCACCAGCCATTTGAGTTGCACTCGAGTGGCCAACCTATTCGATATTTTCCCTTCTTAGACTTTATACCAGCTATTGCTTTCACAACTCCTTCAAAGTCCTGCTTCATCTAGTTGTCCCTTAACTCAATCTTCATGAAAGGGCTACCCATTTTGATTCATCTTGTTCAATGTCTAATCCTTGACCCTATGCTTTCTTACCATCTCCCATATCTTTAATAGACTAAACAATCATATTCTTAATGTTCTTTAGGCTCAATCTCATGTCCTCAGGGAATTTACACAATCTACTGTATCCTCATTCTAGATCAAACAGGGGTGAATTTTGATTCACGAAGCCAAATGGTTTCTTCTTAGAGTCTTCACTGATAACCTAACACTATTGGTCAAGTAAATACTACCCATGCTCCTCATCAGTAAACTTTCATTTATCATTCCATGGCCAAGTAGTTTGAGGGTTGTACAAAACTGCAGTTTATTATGATCCTTGAGTACTTTCCTCCCCCATAATTCATTTACCTTTCTTCTTTTCTTCTTCTTTTTTTTCTTCTCATCTTCCTCATCAGATGAATCTCTATAGTTTAGATAACCTATTTCACCAATCTCCATATGAAAGAATGCCTTCTCAAGATCATCCATGGTGTCATCACCAAATGGCTTTTCATCCTCATTAGAGATTTCTTCCTTAATTTCTCCTACTATTTTCTTTTCTTTCATAAGGAAATCAGATAGAGGCCTATGTAGATCTCTTACTTTCAACTTAGCTCCTTTGCCACCATAACCCAATCCCCTTTTAGTAGTTTGAGTTGGAATCTCTAAAACTCCATCACATTTATAAACAATTCTTTATTGAGTTGGAATCTCTAAAATTCCATCACATCTATAAAATTCTTTCCTAATCCTTGATTAGGCAAAAAATTCATATTCTTTATGATTTCCATCATCTTCGGGTTAACCCATTTGTTTGTAACTCCAACAACCAGAAAACCCCTGAGATGTAAGACAACCACACTCAATACTAACACAATTTCCCTAGCTTCTACACAAATGGCCATGATCTCGCCCTTGTAAGGAATCTTGACTTTCTAATACACTATAGAAGGCACTCTTCCCAAAGAATGATAGCATGGCCTTCCCAATAAAATTGAGAAAATAATAGAGATGTCCAATATTGTAAATTCCACCATTATCTCTATGATTCCAGTCTTTACCATGGCATTGAATACACTTGAGGTTGACCTCCTACTATCATCGTAAGCTCAAATGATACTATCTGATGCTTCTAAGTCATTCTCTAAAAATCTAAACTTATGCAAAAGCTTAAAAGGCAAATGTTAATTTTGGATCCCTCGTTAATCATTGCACATGGAATGTGCTTCCCTTTTACCTTGGCTCTTATGAATAATGCTAAAGTATGATCCTTCCCTTTTGGTGGCAAGTCTTCATAAAAAAAAGTAATCTTCTCCTTGTGGATAACCAAAGCAATAACATCATTTGGAGTGGCTTCTTGAGAAATGACTAGACTCGACAAAGCTTTAACCATAGCCTTCTTATGCTCTTAGGATGTGACGAGCAACTCTTATACACTAATCTGGGCTAAAATCTTCTTCAATTAGCTTAAAATAGGGTTATCTTCCTCTTTTATCTTTGTTGTAAGCTCATCCCTTTCCTTTTCCACCCTTAGTTCCTTAAAAACTTATCTATCAAGATAATACTTTTTACTTCATTTTACATGGTTCACATGTTCCTTTTTTTTACTCCTCATCAATATCTTCCCATAGCTTAATCATCATTTTGCTTTTCTCTTCCTCCATTTCTTTGTCTGAGCTCTTTAATGAGTTAATGGTGCTAATCATAATAGTGACCTTTATTGGTACTTCATCAATGGGGCCTATAACTTCTTTAGGAATTCTAAAATCTATCATGAACATTCTTTAGTTGAGAGTTGAAATATTATGATAGTTCGGGAGATGATTTCCTTTTATTTTTAGTCTTCCTACATTAGGTGAAATAATCTCTTATTATCTATGAGATCCTGAATTTCATGTCTTAGCCTGTTACAATCATCGATGTTGTGCCTAACTCCTTGATAAAAAGCATAGTATGCATTAGCATTACACCCTATTGGTAATGGGTTTGGAGGTGGTCTTGGTGCTAAAAGCTTTAATACCCCCTTTTTCTATAACCTAGAGGCATTCCTAAATCTGTGAGCTATTTTAGAGCCCTTACTACATTTATATTAGTTATCTTATTTCATCATCCTTGTGGCTGAATAGGGCACTTCTTCTCCCCGTTACACTGCCTTTTCGACTCAGTCTCTAGTTTTTTGACTTACAAACTAGCTTCTTTAAGATCCTTAAAATTTTGTACCAACATGTCCTTAATTTTAGTGCTAATACTCGGTAATGCTTCCTTAATAATCATATGAACTTATTCAATCTTGGTTGGCCAAATAGTTATCTCAAAGGCTATTTTCTTCCACTTTCTTATATAGTCATTGAAGCTTTTGCCAGTTTTCTGCCTTAAAGAATCCAAATCTTATAGAGTGACCTTTATGTTTAAATTATAAAAGTAGTGCTTTTCAAAAGCCTATGTTAACTCTTTCCAAACTTTCTTAATAGTCTTCAATTAATTAAAATACCACGTCTTAGTAGATGCTTTTAATGATAGCTCAAAAAGTTGTAACATGGTATCTATGAGTATTAGATTTTATGCCTCAATAAGCTAGCCTGATAATGAAAATCATTGAAATTATTCACTAAAATGCAAAGGGAATTGCTAAAGGAAAGGAAACAAGGCTTTAAGACACTTTGGGAAAGCCCTAAGACCAAGTCCAAGACCAAACCTTGGTCCAAGCCTACCACTGAACCTAAGGTTACCAACCTTATTTAGTGGGCTATACAACCCACTAAATTGGGCTGTACATCCAATGGTTAAACCCTAAACCCAAAACATTTTCGAAATGGTCCCCCTCTTAACCTTAGGTACAAATAAGAGCAAGGGTTGTATAGCCTTCACCTTGGCTACACAACCTTGCTTCAAATTCTAATTCCAAAACTTTCATCACCTTCTTTGTAATTGGACATGAAAAAGATGTACCCATAACCATTCTAAGCTTTGGTGCACTCTAAATACCCCATTATTTAAAGAGGAGGGGGAGGCTTAAAAAAATCCTAAGGAAAATTCTACCAAATTTTCGCCGTAATCATCACTAGAATAGAAACACAAACACTAACTCATTCCAAACATTACCAAGGTAGAACAAGGCCTTATCTTTGCATTCCTTAAGCATTCGTAGGCATTTTGGAGGATAAAAATCAAATGTGAGCCTTTAAGGGCAAGATAATCATCAAAGGCATCCATGAGACCCTTCCATGTCTCCCTTCTCTTCCATTACTTTGTTCTCTTCTTGTTTTTGAAAAATCGAGAATGGTGGACTATACAGACTTTATGGAGTTTGTATAACCCTGCATCTGGGCTGCATAACCCTTAAAGTGGGTTGTACAACCATCCTTAGTCTTGAGCAAAGCTTGAAACATTTTTTTATTCTCACCTATATTCCTTTCTCTTCAAACTATTTTTTGTGATATTTAAAGTTTCCATTGGTAGAATAGGAGAAGGGCAAAAGTGTAAGGATCCCTATTCGCTTAAGAAATGGAATTTTGAATGAGTGTAAGAAGGTTTTCATAGATTATTTTATGCTAACACTTTGTTTTCTTCTATTTTGAGTTTAATGTGATTCACAAGATTTCATTTTGATACTTTTTGGGTAGTGACCAAGTGAGGAATTTATTATTCCTAGGACCTTGAAAGCTTCATTATGGTTATGGTTATTTCTATGTAGGTTATTGAGTATATGTTTTGGCCTTAAAACTTTTTCCATATTGACTAGCATTCTAGCCTTCTTAATGGTTAATAATGCATATGGATGTTATGCTCTTTGCGAGTAATAAAAGGAGAAAGTTTATCGACCCTAGAATCCCTTTTATGATGATTTTACCTTAGGACATTAAGATCATCTAAAGTGCTTGCATTTCATGTTTTTTTTCCCTCTTATCCTTTACGTTATGCATTGTGTTTGTTATATTCTTCATGTGATGTTAGGATGTGTGTGATTGAGGACTTAGAAACATATATTAGGTACCCTAACTTTAGAGAAATGGTAAGGTGTTGATTATGAACTTTATTTACTTGTCTTTGCTCTCTTTTACTTACCTTTTGTCATTAGTTGCTAATTTATGTTTTTCTTTTGGGTGTAGGTATTTTGCTTAAATTGGACCATGAATGATAGTATCAATAATCATCCTTTAATGGTTATGCTATGTGATGAATGATGATATGCATGCCTACCTTATGTCACGTCACATACCCCCATCCCTTTTGAGATGATATGTATTATATGTGATGGATATATGGATATTGATGTGTATGTCACTTCATTTACCATGATGCATAATCCCCCTCCCTATAGAGTTGATGACATGACTTGTTTGATCTAATTGCACTATAGTCATGTTTAGGATCACTAATTAGACTAATTAATAACTCAATTAAAATGTTAAAAGTGAAGCAAAGATGTTTGAGGCTAGATCCCATTATCTGAGTGATTTGGGTGTGCTTAACCTCTTCCCTAAGTCGTACCCAATTTTTAAACCCTATCTCTAATGGGGTTCAAATGAAAATGGGTTTTTAATCGACTTATATTAGGTTCAGATTTCACCTTATTTGGATTCTTATCTCAACAAAAATTTGGTGACCTTAGTCCCTCATTGACCATTAATTTGGAAAAGGGGCTTCAATTTTGCTTAAGGCCTCACGGATCCTCCATTGGTCCAAATCGTATACCGTGACTTAGGGTTATTACTAATATATCACTCATGTCCTTTTGATCCTCTGATAATTGATAAAAGGTAGAAATTGCAGGCACGATTCCACTTATTTAAATGAAAACAAGAGTTGCTCACAATGTCCATTGGGACCCCAGATGTCTTCATAACTAGGACATGTAAAGGGACATAATTTTTAATATTTTGGATACTTGTAAACTTTAGAAGCTCAAATAATAAAACATTAGCTGGAAGTTTTTTAGATTTATGGGTAGGCAATTCGTCAATGTTAGTTCCTTTCTTCAAGCCTTTGGCTCCTAGAGCCTTTTGTATCTTTTCCAGCTATTTAGTACAGTCATTAAATCAAGTGCTCTCCATTTCACTTTCCATAGGCTTATCGAGAGTGATGGTAGCAATTCCCACTTCCTTAGCCATCTTGCTCTCGTGGTACTCCTTCATCCCAAATAAATCATCATCAATCATGTAGGTTGGGGTGTTTTAATAGGTGCCTTTCCCTTATCGATTATATTAGTAGAGGTTTCTTCCTTTTTCATGATTTCATTAAGGTGATTGTTCACCTCCTTGTTGATCGTCTCCATTTTGTGGTTAAACTCAACCATCATCTTCTCTAACACTTTTAGTGGTGTCATAGGTTCCATAATTAGTTCCAATCTTTAGATTAGGCTAGGGGTCTTACTTTTCCTTGTGGCTTGATTGTCGTTTCTCTTCCATAAGGGCTTAAGTAGAGCTATGATAATCGCAAGACAAGGGTTATTAGTATGATGCATGAATAAATGAAGAATGCATATATGCATGAGATGCACACATTATTAGTAATAGATCCTTCCAATAGTATTCCTCCCACACACGAGGCCTAAAGGCTTTTTCCTAGGTGGGGTCTCATTTTTCTATTAATAGAAGATAAAGAATAGGCACAATCAACTCAAACCATGAAGGATCAAAGTTCCAGAAGAACATATACACAAAGGAACTAAATACATACTAAAGTGTGAACATACAAAGAGGAAGCTCTTTACATTGCTCAAAAAGAAAATGTACTAAAAAAATCGAGAATCACTTTATAAAAGAGGAAAGGGATGTACATGACCGTTACATAAGAAACATAAACTCTTTACATAACGTGGTAAGAGAATATATAAGTATTCACATAAAGGGATAATTACATCAAAAGGGAGTAGGACAACATTGGTACTTATATAAAGTAAATCCTAACTATATTCTTTAGAGACTTCAATCCTTCTTTTAAAGAAGAAATACAAACAAAAGGGTATCCTATTCTAAGGTGCTATTTGCTCCTACATACGCCTATAAGTTTGAGAGTCATTGTAGTTTATGGCTTCAATAAGCTTAAAGAATGGTTGTCGTAACCCCCATTTGATATACTAGAAAGTATTTGGCTTGTACCTTCTCTTAAGCCCAAATAGAGCTTAAGTCTTAAGTTTAGAGAATCCATTAGTTTATCTACAGGCATACCTAGTGCATAAAGTGTGAAGGCTATATGAATGTAATTAGATTACAAAGTCAATATGATAAAAAGTGAACCAAAGATTAAACATGAAGTCAATTTTGCATCCCTAGTGGAGTCAGCACCATGAGCGCCCTTGAGATTTCATTTGAACAAATGAAATCTTACTTGTATTCCATCCTTTTATTAATCAAGATGGGATTGAGAGGATGAAGATCTTACATTGGTAATAGCCTCAAAACATGGTTCATGTTTAGATAAAAAAGGGATCTTTTAGGCCTTATGCAAGCTTAAAGACCTTTTCCAAAGTTGTGGTTAGTGGGAGATCAAAGTGGGACAATACATTATTATTATCCTTAGTTGAAATGTGGAGTCATCGTATGACTTTGGTCGAGATAAAAATCCAGACCAGGTGACATCTAAGCCTAACTAAGTCATTTAGAATGCTCAATTTGTCTTGACCCCATCTAAGATCAAGTTCGAAAATTAGGTTCAGATTGGGGACAACACTAAATAGCCTAGATATTTTTTGAACCTTTAGGTTCTAAGTCTTGTTTTGATAATCACAAACACATCTAAGAGCTAAACTTTGTTCAAGTTATTTGTGTCAATTCTTACATGTATATCAATTCGCTGAACTATGATGATTGGAGAAAAGTTATGATTGGAAATTCTATGTATTAAGAGAGTAAAAATTAAGCAAACTAAGCTTGATAGTCCAACGGGTGTTGGCATAATTGTGACTTTAGTAATGGATATTGAAGGAACTCAACAAGTGTTAGAATATCACCTAAGCAATAACAAAGTCTTTTAGATCTCACAACAGACATTGTCCTCTATTACGACTTGCATTGGATAACTCAAACACTTAAGTTATGCATATTAAACTTCACAACATGCATTACAATTTTACAACAGGTATTATTTTTTATCTTTCAACAGATATTGCATTTTCATAATAGGTGTTAGACCAAGTGATTTGAATTAAGCACTTCACAATGAGCATTTCAATTTTACAATGAATGTTGTTCTTGATCTTTTAAAAGGTATTTCATTTTTGCATCAAGTGTTAGACCAAGTGACTTGAATTGAAAAAACTCTTAAGATCTCAAAATGAGACTAAGACATGCTCCATAGATTAAGCTAAAGTTTTTGGACCCTCTAACAAGGCACACTCAATAACACAATAGGCGTTGAGGATGTTCTATGGGTATTGAAAGTTCACCAACAACTTTTGAAGTACTATTGAAGATCTTAGAAAATAGAGCATTAAGTTCACACCGTCCTTAAAAATCTATGATGAACATTGTTCATATTTCAATAGAGGTTGATATTCAAGCCCAATAGGAATTGAGATTTTCCAATAGCCATTGAAGATAATTGAATAAATAAATGAGAAAGTCAAAGGAGGAGCGTTAAGATAATCTTCTCTTTAATAGCTAGTCCCAACGGGCATTTCATTAGTACCAATAACCATTGAAGGTATATTTTTGTTGGGCTAGGATGGTTATTCCTAAGTCTTGGACCTCTTTTGATCTTGACAAAGGAGATTGATCAATCCTAATGTTTTCAATTGACTGTTGTTTTGTAGAAATTAAGTTAGATTTTAATTAGAAGTTGGAAGGATTGCATAATCTTCAAGAAGGCAAAGTTCATCCAAATTTGTGGTCAGTAGTCTGTAATTCGCGACTGCGACCTAGTTTAAAGAAAGGATGAAACCCAGTCAAAGGGATTCATAGGCATTATAGCTGTGGCGACTCATCTAAAGATAGGAGTGTCAAAGTCACGGACGAATTCGCGGTATATGTCACGCCTCAGTCGCGACCGCGACTTTCAAAGTGATTAAAGAGGGAAGCCAGTCCATAATCACAACATGCCAAGTGTTCCAAGTATCCATTGGGGAACAAAATTTGTGAGAGCGACATTTTAGGTAGCGACCGTGATTCCAAAAGAAGAAGATTGTCTTTCAAATAGAAGGATTTGCATTCTGAGTCACACCTTGTACAAAGAAGAATCGTAACTGCGACTTTTGTGGGTAGTTAGAACATAATGACTATATTTTCCTGATGGACCAATGAAGAGCTACCACGTGGACTAGCCATTAGACATAAATGGGTTTTTCTACCATAATTTTTGACTCATGTATGGAAATTTGGATTTCGCGACCGCGATTGATCAGTAGCGACCACGACTCCTACCTGACATATAATTAATGCAGAATTTGCCTAGCGTGTCTTGAAGATTTATTGAGCTTTAAAGTCTAATATCTTTTTGGTGGGTATGGATACTTCACTAAACGATGATAAATTATATAGATAGAGAATCCATTACTTGTGTTAAAGCTCTCAATCTTTTGTGACTCAATTTCTTCTCTTCTTTATGAGATTGTAAGTGTTGGGTGTGAGTATTAAACACCAATTGTAAGAAAGGTTATTGTGTGAGCCTTGAAAACACATTATGGAAAGGTTATTGTGTGAGCCTTGAAAACACAAAGTGTAAAAGTTAGGTGTGAGCTTAGAAACACCATTTTGAGTTAGTGGAACACCTAATTGCAAAGAATTGGGGAGTGGATGTAGGGTCGATTATACCCAAACCACTATAAATCATGTGTCTTTTCTTCTACTAATTTCTTTACTCTAATTTTTTTAACACCAATTCAACCCCCTTCTTGGTGCCTAGGGCTAATAATTTTGCTTCACAATCACCCATTTTCATGAAATCAATAATGGTTGATGACTCAACAATAGGAGTGGAGAAGTTCCAATTGGTGTTGAGTGTCTACAAGTGAAATATGAAGTGACAGCTTTCTTTCTAACGACTAGTTCTTTATTTTAACCTATAAAAGTATAGCTTTCAAAAAAACGAAAAACTATTCCATCAACTAAGTATTCTACTGTGAAAGCTATTTTCAAATTAAAAGGGGGAACTAAGAGTGATCTAGCTTCATTGTTTAAAACTTGTAAGTGTCATCTTCAAAATAGAGTTTGAAGAATAAACTTTTCAAATATTCTCTCAATACTCTTAACCAGATCAAGGATACTTTGTTAGTGTACTTTAAAGTATTTTATTGCTTGAGCAAGAGAGTTATCCTCATTTTTAAAGTTATATTTTGTTTGAGGAAACATTTGGTTAGGAGATCTTAGAAACCATGCTTTGTGAAAGGTTTAAGGTG
Source organism: Omphalea diandra (assembly GCA_949677035.1). Lineage (NCBI taxonomy): Eukaryota > Viridiplantae > Streptophyta > Magnoliopsida > Malpighiales > Euphorbiaceae > Omphalea > Omphalea diandra. Next base: position 14,548 of record CATIWR010182044.1, on the reverse strand, counting down.
GTACATGAAACTACTTTTGGATAAGGTTTTAGTAACACTTGTAAGTCACTTATAATAGCTTGGTAGTGCCTGAAAACTGCTATTATAAAGGTGGTTGATAACACCTTAAGCTATCTTGATAGTGAAGGTTCTAGTGGGAATACTAGAGGATAGGATATAGGCAAGTTATGTCAAACCTCTATAAATCTTGTGTCTTGATTTTTCATTCATTTTCGCACTTGATTTTTATTTGTAATTACTTTTCATTACCCTATTTTAACCCCCTTCTAGGGCACCAAGGGATAATAATATTGGGATCTGGCCTTCAAGTATCTTTGGTTCACTTTTTATCATTTTAACCATGTTGTTATTTAGTTAAATTAGTGCCCCTAAACATACTTCTAGTGCAATACAATCAATCAAGTCAAAACATCATCATAATTAAATCCAAAGGGGATGGAGGTCCTACGACATGTTGAGGGAAGTCATGCTAATCCATCAGTGATACTCAAAACCATCATGCATAACTAATATTCAGAAATATCGGTGAAGACCATTAATCATTGTCAAGCCCAAATAAGCACCTACACCCAAGAAAACATACAAGTTAGTCATCAATATGAAAAAGAAAGCATTATTGAAGTAAACAAAACAAGATTTATGAAAGTGATAGCTTCACCACGTCCCTAAAGTTAGGTACCTAGGCATGTTTCTAAGTCCATTATGAGAACATTCCAACATCACATGAATCATATGACAAAATTAAGAACACCAAGAAGGCATAAACACATGAACCATGTAACATAAAAAGAATCATAAAATGCAATCACATCTTGGAGGATATTAATGGCCTAAGGCAAAGTCATACAAAAACGGATCTCAGGGTTGTTGAATCCTCTTCCTTTTTACTCTCAAAGATCTCAACATCCATAAGCATCAGTAACCATTTAGAGGGTTAGCATCCTAATTTATATGAAGATATAACCAAAATAATAGTAGTTATAGTAAGAGTCTCAAGATCTTAGGAACGAGAAATTCCTCACTTTATCATAACCAAAATGAAATCAAAACAAAAAGCTAAATGTTCAATAAGGCAAGAGATGAACCGAAGTAATATCTTAAAGCATGAAAAATTATAAAAGAAACTTTAAACATGGTCATTATTCCCTCATTTGAACGAATAGGGGTCTTAGGTCATAAGACCTCATCATATTCTATTAATGGAACTTTTAAATATCACAAAAGAAAGTCTAAAAAGTGGGGAAATCTGAATAGGGGAAGAGATGTGCAATCTATCCACAGTTAAAAAAAATGGGCTATACAATGTTGGGTTTTGTAGAATAAACACAATGGAAAAACAAAACATTTTCTACACACAAAACCTACTAAGAATCTATACAATTCGATTAAACTGATAAGAAAGGATGTGAAACCTATCAATTTGAATAATGGTTATGCGATTGTTGAAAGGTAGAAAAGCCGTTTACATTGGTAAACACCTTATCATGAGCTTGGAGTTGGATCTAGACACTACCAAAGAGTGAATGTCCTCTATAAGTATCCATATGAACAAACTATCTCCAAAATGGGTAATGTGATTGCTATGATTTTTTTCTCTCTCTGTAAAGTATTTTCTAAAAATGCAATGTGAATGTTCTCACTTTTTTAGAAAACCCTAAACATACATATATATCTTAATTGCTAAGATATTTATGCTAACTCTATATCTTAAAGATACAAATGAGATAAAATCATAATTTGTTTTAACTTTTAATATATATATATATATATATATATATATAAAACAAGTCATAAGTGGCCTCTAGCAAGACAATATGACCATGTAATATTTTTAGTCTAACTTATCAAGGGGCTCAGAGATGTATTTCTTATAAATACATGAAGGACAATTTCTTTCTTAATCATTCATATTTCTCTATATGATTTATCTCATGTCCAATCAGTCTGTAAAATCATTTCATTAAAGATAACGTTAGATCATATCAAAACATGAAGTCCATCATATTGAAATCTATAGTAATTGTTAGGTCACCGGATTGAGTTAATAATGTTGCATAAGAATCACTAATGACTATTAATCCATGCAGTGTTCTCATAGCATGTTGGTCCAATACAATGTTTCTTAAACATGTATTTATGTGTTTGACTTAATATCACATATTCATAACTAGGAAAACATAGTCATCAATCAAAATACATACTAGTCTTTATTTATTATTATCCCAATAATAATGATCAATTAGGAATAATTTAGAATAAAATTCTTTACACCTAGAGGTTTTGCTATCAAGTGACATACTTGATGACATTAGGTAGAATTAGTTATTCATGAAATTTATAATTTAGCACAAAAAATATATAAGAGATATTTAATAAAAATGAAACCACGATATTATTAAGAAAATATCAATTACAAGAATTGGATTAGGGCACATAACTAATAGTCTCCTACTTGCATTAGGCCAAAAAAAAAAATGTATCTAATACCTATTGACCTAGCATGACTCTCATGTTTAGTTGTGACAGTGGTTTGGTGAATGGATCAACAATGTTGTCATTGGTTGGTGCTCTACATATCTTCATGTCTTCCCTCTCAATGATTTCTCGAATGAGATGAAAATGTCTGATATGTGATTGGATTGTTAATGTGATATTGGCTCCTTAACCTATGATATGGTTCCATTATTATTGCAATACAAGTCCACCAAATTTGATATGCTAGGAATAACATCCAGTCCAGTGATAAATTTCTTAATCAAAATAGCTTTTTAATTTACTTCTAAGGTGACTATATACTCAGCTTCTATTGTAAAATCAGCCACGGTGTTTTGTTTTGAACTTCTCCAGCTCACTAGACTTCCATTCAAACAAAACACAAACTAAACTGCAATTGAAAGTCAACTTTGTCATACTGAAAGCTAGCATCTATGTAACCACTTACAATTAGCTCGTTTTCCTATCCTTCATATATTAAGAATGCATCCTTAGTTCTTCTTAAGTACTTAAAGATATTCTTAATTGTTGTCTAGTGACTTTTACTTAGATCTGGCTGGTACTTACTTGTTGTACTTAGTGCATAAGAGACATCAAGTTGAGTACATAACATTATATACATGAAGATCCATTAGTAGAAACATATGGAATCTTACTCATACGCTCTTGCTCATCTTATGTTTGTGGACACTAAGTCTTGCTAAGAGTTATGTCATGTGACATTAGTAAGAATCCTTTTTTGGAATCTCGCATATTGAACCTATTTAGTACCTTATTAATGTATGTACTTTGACTTAGGCTAATAAACCTTTTAGATTTATCCATATAGATCTTAATGCCTAAAATGTAGGCAATTTCATCTAAGTCTTTCATTGAAAAACAATTACCTAACCACAATTTAACATTTTATAAAGTAAGGACATCATTCCTAATGAGTAATATGTCATCAACATATAGTATAACGAAAACTATTGTGTTCCTAGTAACCTTCTAGTAAACACAAGGCTAAACTTCATTTTTGATGAACCAAACTCTTTGATTGCTTCATCAAAATGAAGATTCCAACTCTTAGAAGATTGTTTCAATCCATAGATGGATCTTTGAAGCTTGTAAACCTTTATAGAATTGTCAGAACTGATTAAACCTTTTGGTTGTGTCACATACACATCTTCAAAAAGATTTCCATTACATAATGTTATTTTGACATCAATTTGCCATATCTCATGATCATAGTATATAGTTATGGCAAGGAGAATCAGAATGGACTTAATCATAACAACTGGTGAATTTCATCATAGTCTTTACTAGTTGTTTGCCTATAACGTTTTGCAACTAGCCTTGCTTTATAAGTATTCATATTGCCATCAATGTCTATTTTCTTTTTGAAAACCCATTTGCACCTAATTGTTTTTAAACCATCTGGTGGATCAATTAAAATCCAAACTTAAATATCATATATGGATTACATTTCAGATTTCATGGCTTATAACCATTTTATGAGTTTGAACTATTTATAGCCTATTGAGGGAATGTGTGCTCACTTTGATTTATAAGCATCACTTCATTACTGTTAGCTAAAAGAAATCTATATCTCTTAGGTATCTAATGTGCTCTTATAGATCTTCTTAGAGCTTATGCTACTTGTATAGGTTTAATAACTGCTTGTAAATCCTATTGTGATTCCATAGGTGGTTCAACACTATCTTGTGATTTTTGAATTTCTTCGAATTGAACTTTTCTCCCACTAATTCTTTTAGAAATGAACTATCTTTCTAAAAAGATGCCATTTTGGGCAACAAATAGTTTATTCTCAGGAGAAGTATTATAGGAGTAATATTTTTTAGTTTCTTTAAGATATCCCAAAAAATAACATTTTGTTTGATTTGAGTGCCACTTTATTTGAAATTTAAAGCTTCACATAAGCATCACAACTACAAATCTTTAGAAAAGACAAAGTGGGAGATTTCCTAGTCCATATCTCGTATGGTGTCCTTTCAACTGCCTTTGATGGAACCTTGTTTAGTATAAATGTAGTACTTTCTAACGCATACCCCTAAAAATAGATTGGAAGATTTATTTGATTCAACATAGATTGAACCCTATCTAATAAGGTTCAATTTCTCTATTTAGATACACCATTGAACTATGGTGTTAATGGTGAGGTTAGTTGTGAGACTATCCCATAATGTTTAAGATGATCAATGAATTCTTGGCTTAAATATTCACCACCTCAATCTGATTGAAGTGATTTAATATTTTTATCAAGTTGGTTTTGTACTTAGTTTTTAAAAATTTTTGAACATTTCAAAAGATTCAAACTTATTTTTCAATGTATAAATATAGTCATGCCTATTATAATCATCAGTGAAAGTAATAAAGTATTGGAAATGTCCTTTAGCATTTAAACTTAGTAGTCCACATACATCAGTATGTACTAGGCCCAACAAATCATTATCCCTTTCATTATGCCCTATGAAAAGGGCTTTAGTCATTTTGCCAATAAGCAAGATTCATATTGATTCAAAATCAAATGAATTCAAAAATCCATGTCATTGGAGCTTTGATATGCATTTCTTATTTATATGGCCCAAATGACAATACTAGAGATAGTTAGAATATAAGTAATTAGATTTATGCTTCTTGGTATCAATATGATAGATGGACTCAACATTTTTGTTTTCAAGGTTTAAGACATAAAAACCATTCGATACATGAGCATGACCATAAAGCATGTCATCAAAATAAATAGAGCATTTATTATTCTTAATGATAAACTTAAATCCTTTCATGTCCAAATAAGGAACCTAAATAATGTTCCTACTCAAAGCTGGCACATAATAACAATTATTTAATGTTAAAACAAGTCCATTAAGTAAAACTAACTCATAAGTCCCTAAGGCTAAGGTAACAACTCTTGCTTCATTTGCAAATCATAGGTTTTCCTTGCCCTTAGGCAAGGATCTACTCTTTGTTAGGCCCTACACATTGATATCCATATCCAGTATCTAATACCCATTCAGAAGTAGATAAATTAACTTCTATAATGTGGATACCTGGAGCAGTAAACTGAATTTCCCTTTTCTTTTTCAAACCATCCAAATAGAGCTTGTAATTTATCTTTCAGTAACCTGACTCATTGTAGAATGGCATGCTCCCTCCTTTGGAGGTTTGGCCTTAGGCTTCTTTAAGTCCTTTATAACCTTTTTTCCTTTTCCCTTATTCTTCATACCTTTTCCTTTATTGATCATCAAAATATCCTTGCTATTGTCTTTGATGTTCTATTCAATAGTCTTGAGCATGCCATGCAATTCAAAAATAGATTTCTTCATATTATGCATATTTTTGTTCATGATGAATGCATCATATGCATATGGTATGGATTGAAGAATGATATCAACAACCAACTATTGGCTAATGATGGGACCAAGTTTCTACAAGTGTTCAAGATGACCTTTTATCTTTAGAACATGAGGACTATCTAAGCCACTAACTACTACCTTGTACGAGAGTAGAGCCTTAATGGTATTGAACCTTTTAATTTAGGCCTTCTCTTGGAACATTTCCTTGAAATTACCCATCATAATATAAGCCTCCATATTCGTTAGTTGCTTCTAAAGCTTTGATTCCATGCTAGCAAGCATGACATTCATTAAGTCATTAAGATGCTTTATGTTAGCATCCATTTAGGCTCTATAAGCATTAGCTATAGGTTGTATGAGGATAGGTTGATCTAGGGCATATTCCTTCCTTTCTTGCTTAAGAATAATTCTCAAGTTTCTATACTAGTCTTGAGAAATTAGTCCTATTTAATTTATCCTTCTTAAGGATTAATCATAATGACAAATTATAAGTGTTCTTAGAAGCCATAATCTATAACAAAGATATAAAAAGTGCACTTAGCATTTTATTAAATATTAACTTCAACTAAATTTTATCAATTCATTCACCCTCAAAATTACAATTTTTCAACAATTAAACTATTTAATGGGCCAATATCCATATTTCACTGAATTCTAAGTAAGCTTTGGCTTATCACTTAAAATTTGGTTATTTAGGTAGATAACATTTTACCAATTACATCTTACGTAACTATTGGATAACTATGGGATATTGACATCATATGTCCTAGATTATCCTATCTAATGCCCTAGGTTCAAAACTATTTTGGTAACCTAGTTAAGTCTAACCATTTCAAACTTATGGATATCATCATTATCAAGCTTGTCTTATTAAGATGGCCCAATACACTTTGCTTTAGCAAAACCTATATTTAGGAATCAAAGTCTTGATAAGTGTTTGAATCATGGTAGACATTTTCATGACTTAATCTTATTGAGAGATTTTACTAGTTTTAACCTATTATATTTTTATATTGCATCACATACATCACATTCATTGCATCATAAACATCCATACATAATAATAATAAAAATCCATACATAATAATAATAAAAAATAAACATGTCATACTATGACCCTTAATCTAATTGATCTTCACAAGCCAATATGAAAATAAAAAGGTCAATCAGTGAGGGTAAATCTTCATCTTCATGGATTTGCCGAATTGCCATCAACAGTCTTGACCTCATGCCTTGAATATCACCATCATGTGCCATAAGAATCGCTATCTTCTGTTTTGAAGGTCTCCACTACAAGTAGCAATTTACATCATTATAATCTATATTATCCTATTACTACTAAAAAAAATAAATGCATATAACAAAATCAATGACATGTAAGTTGTATTTAAAAAATTACAACCCTTGAAAATAGAAAAATAAAAAAGTCATTCACATTGGTCTAAAAGGCCATGTCATGTACCATATACAAACACATAACCAAAACATCCATAAGTGTTAAACATATCATGTTAGGGTAATTAGCAAATTATGTAAAAAAATCCATTCAGGGTCAAAGGACAACATTCCTTATGGCGTTCTAGGGGCAACGCTCTTAGCGAGGTCCAAGGCGCAGCACCCTAAACAACATGGGTTTAGGGTAGTGCCACCGAAAAGTAAACAATTTACCTTGTTTGTTTGTAAGAATTGTTGCCAAAATTCCATTATTTTAATTAATATGATTAACTAATCTATTCATAAAAGAACTAGTTAATCACTACTTAACACTTAAACAAATTTGTGGAATTTGTTAATCTTTCAAGATCATCTTTCATCTGACAATTAAACAAACCTTATAACATTATTTAATTTGTTCAAAACAAATTATCATTGATTAACAATTAATTAATCTATTTTGATTAATAAGACAAAACAAAATAGCAAAACTTGTTTCATTGTATTAATTATATTGACAACCGATCATAAGAAACCGTAAACTTATTGATAAAATCAACACTATCAAATTCATATAATCAGATTGAACCCTAAAACACATTAATCGAATTAATGCATTATTTTTATTGTTCATACATATTAACAAAATCACCTAAAACCAATCTGTTTTGTATAAAACATTTGAAACGATTTTCAATACAACACTTCCATATTCAGATATATGACACTTATACATAGAATATTATCAAATTCAATTTAATCGAATTCGCAAGTGCCTTTGGTACCGCTATTGGGTTTTGTAGAACAAATATAGTGGAAAAATAAGAAATTTTCTACACACAAAACCCACCAAGGATCCTTGCAATTTGATTAAATTGATAAGAAAGGATGTGAAACCTATCAATGTGAACAACATTTGTTTGATTATTGGAAGGTAGAAAGGGGTTTTACATTAGTAACACCCTACCTTAAGCTTGGAGTCAAATATAAACGCTACTAAAAAGTGAATGTCCTTTATAGGTATCCATATGAAAAGTTATCTCTAAAATAGGTAGTGTGCTAGTACTAGGTTTTTTTTTTTTTAAGCATTTTCTAAAAGGCAAAGTGAATATTCTCACTTTTCAGAAAACCATAAACATACATATATATCTTAATCGTTAAGATATTTACACCAACTCTATATCTCAAAGATACAAATGAGATAATATTCTATTTTTTAAAAATTTTAAAATGAAAATAATATCTAAATATGAAGATAATATCTCTTATTATCTTAATATATATCTAGAGAGAGAGCAAAAACAACCATTTCATTTTAGGCATGTTCTATGTGGGTGACCATGTAGGTTTACATAATATTGGTAGTGGCCCATAAGTCATAAGTGGTCTTTAGTAAGATATTATGACTACCAAAATTATGTGAATGCCAATGATCCAACCTAGCATATTTTACAAATAGTATTATAATTCTTTTGTCACATTATATCTTAATTAAACATAAGGGAGGGATAATGTCATCCTTATATAGTTTAATTATTTCTTGATCTTCAAGTAGACTAATATAAAATGACATTAATAACCTTGATCAATTCATCTGCGCATGGCCATGCATTCTCTTCTGTCAAACTTATCAAAGGGCCAAGAAATATATTTCTCATAAGCACAAGAGGGATAAATTTCTTCTCAATCACTTATATTCTCCTATATGATTTACTTCATGTCTAATATCAATATGTATAATCATCCAATTAAAGATAGTGTTGGACCATATCAAAACATGAAATCCAATATATTAGAATCTATGATGATTTCTAGGTTAAAAGATTAAGTTAATACTATTGCATGAGAATCACTTATGACTATTAATCCATGTAGTGTTCTTAAAATGGGTTGATCCAATATAATGTTTCTTAAACATGTACTTATGTATTTGTCTTAATATCACATATCTATAACTAGTAAAACATAATCATCAATTAAAATAGATACTAGTCTTCACTCATTACCATCCTAATAATAATGACTGACCAGGGACAGTTTAGAATAGAATTCTTTACACCTAAAGGTTTTACTATCAAGTCATATACTTGATGATATTAGGTAGAATTAACTATTCATGAAATTTATAATTTATCCATAAATAAAACATAAAAGAATATTTAATAAAAAATGCAACCATGGCATTATTAAGAAAATATTAATTATAAGAATTGGCCTAGGATAGATAACTAACATAAAGACCAACCAGTGGTTTATACACCCTATCTAAACTAGGTTTTTCAAAAAAGAAGAAGAAGAAAAAGGAAAAGAAAAAAAGAGAAAGGGGGACCCTAAGATTGCTTGTTACTTTGCCCTTAGAGACACAATATTTTGGTCTTATCCTCCAAAGATGTAATGGGAATGTTCAGAAAATAAGCACAAAAGCCTTATCTACCTTGGAACTTAATGTTGATGAATTAAGGTTAAGATTTTTATTTTTGGAGATGTTTGTTTAGTAGAGTTTTGCTAGGGTTGTCCAAACCTCTGCCCTTTTTTCTTCAAATGGAGTGACATTTATAGAGGGGAAAGGGTGCACCTGAGTTTGGAATGGTTATGGTTGCATGGCATTCATGTCCCTTCCTAGACAAAACCTTGAAAGTTTTTGAATTGAGATTGGAAGGATGTCTGTATAGTGAAAAGGCACATTGTACAAACCATTAGGATGGTTGTACAACCTTCTGAATGCAAGGTGTCCATGTTATAGAATATTTTTTCTATTAGGGTTTTAGGGTCTAGTCTATATAGCCATCATTTGGCTACCAAGTTTCTAAGTTTTAGAACCTTCTTTTTATTGGGTTTTAGGGCAGGTCTATACAGCCATACACTTGGCTGTACAACAAATAAAACTAGGACTAGTAAGTTCAAGCTTTTGGGCTAGGTGGGTTTGGGCTTAGTTTAATGTTTGATCCAAGGCTTTTAAAGGCACTTTATTCTTCTTTCTTTCATAATTCCCCTTACATCTTAGGGAATATTTTCACTAGTTTTCATCATTAGGCTTGCATCTCAAAGTCCAAAATCTAATGCTCATAATGCCATTATCTATCACAATATAGTGTTATAAGCCATAACAATAAATAAGATTCTTTTATATAAACTTGAAATTTGTTTTGCCTTTAATTTTTCAAAGGGCTCTACTTCTACCAACTTTGTAAAGTAGTCAACTACTATTATGATGTACTTGTTTCCTTTGATAGATGCTAGTTTCACCTCTATGATGACATCAATTTCTTAGGTAGGGAATGGGCATAGTGAATTTAGGTTTTGCAACTCCACCAATAGCAAATGATTAAGGCTTCTATAAATTTAGGATTTATGACAACCCCTCACTATTTTGATACAATCATGCTCTATGGTAGTCCAATAGTAGCCCGTTCTCAAGTTCTTTCTCACTAGGGCCAAACCATTTGTGTGTGCTAGAAGCCTTTGCATGCACCTCTTTTATTATCATACTAGTTTTTCCTTTTGTCAGACACCTCAAATGAACCCCCATAAGCATTTGCTTATACATCATACTATCATAAATTATGAATTGTAATGTCAACCTTTTGCTGATATCCATATCTTTCTTCTATACCCCTTCAAGGTAGAGACCATCTTCCAGTTATCTCTGCACATCATTGCACCTAATCACCCTTTCACCTATACAACATGATACTCTAGATTTAAGTGTAAATAAGGGCTTTATTGGCATTTTTTTGTCCATTCCAAATTGCAACTAAAGTAGCTAAGACACCTACCATTATATCCACTTCCTGAGGGACATGATAAAATATATTCCTTTAGAAATTTTGGGTTATCATCTTCAGGTATTGCAAATATGGCCTCACCCATTATTCCCCTTAGTTCCCATTCATCAGTCACCTAGAAAATTACTAATATAAAGTCTTTAAACACCTCTACTATCCTTACCCTTATTTAAACTAGTGACATTAACTCAAAAGCACATGCTTCATATTTTGCCATGTTGTTGGTGACCCTAAAATATAGCTTCTTAGCCATAAGCAACAATTCTTCTTTTGGTGAAGCTAAAATTACTCTTACTCCTATTCCATTCTTGTTTACTATGCCATCAAAATACATCCTCCATCCTTATGGTTTTACAACCATTAGGCCTTTATCGAGGAATTGAGAAGCTCTTATTTTCCTTTTAGAAGTGATTGCTATGCTAGGTATTCTATAACTACCCTACCCTAAATCATCTTCTTCGTCATGTACTTGATATCAAACTTGGTAAAGAGTACTAACCATTTTACCAACTTTTTAATTAAGGAAGGAACTGTATATAAATATTTAACTAGATTTAATTTTGAGACTACCTCTATTGTGTATGACTCGAAGTAGTGCTATAGTTTTCTAGTAGCCTAAACCATTGCTATACATGTCTTCTAGATGTGATTGTACTTTTCTTTATAAGGGAGTAACTTCTTACTAAGATAGTATACTATATGTTCATTCCTTTGACCATCTTCTTGGGCTAATATTGCCCCTACAGATCTCTTTTTTACTATTAAGAATAAAACTAAAGTCTTTTCCTAGATTTAGTAGCCTTACACACTAGTGGATTAGACAGATACTCATTCATCCTCTCCAAGGCCTTCTAATATTACTCATTTATTCCATTGGCTGGTCTTTCCTTAACAGCTTTAAATAGGTTCATAAATTATAATAAATTTGACATTAAACCTAGGTATGTAGTAGAGATGCCCTAAAAAACCTCAGACCTTCTTTTTTAGTTTTGGCATAGACATGTGCAGAATGGGTTTCACCTTGTCTAGATCTACTTTCATTCCCTTCTCATTCACTAAATGGCCTAATAATTTGCTAAAAATGACCCCCCATATAACATTTCTTTTGGTTGAGCCAAAGATTACATTGATCCACCTTTTGAAATAACTTCTCGAAAGCCTCAACGTGCCCTTCTAGTGTTTTCAATTTCACCATCATATCGTCAACATATACTTCCATCTCTTTATGTATCAATTCATAAAATAATGCAATCGCAATTTGTTAATAGGTCATACTTACATTCTTCAATCCAAATGGCATCACTCAGTAATAATAGGTACCCAATTCAGTAAAGAAAGTAATTTTCACCTTATCTGTGATGGCTATAAAAATCTAATTATAATCTATGAAACCATCCATAAATGAATATATAACAAAAATGGCTACATTGTTAACTAACACGTCAATGAAGGGTAATGGGAAGTTATCCTTTAGGCACGTCTTATTTAAATCTTAATAATCAACACACATATTAACCCGCCTATCTTTTTCAGGTAGCGATATTATGTTAGCCAACCATTCAGGGTAATCTACCACATTTAAAAACTTAGTTTCAATTACTTAGCCATTTATTTTTTCATTAATTTTGCATACTCTAGTTTCATTCATTTGTGCTTCTACTTTATTAGCTTCATGTGCTCGTGAGTAGGAATTTTATGCTCTATTATCCATCAATTGATTCTTGGCTTATCTTCGTAAGTCCATTTGAAGACCTTTTAGTACTTCCTTAATGGTTGTTCAAACTTTTTTCACTCTTTCAAAGTGATGTCACTAGCAATTAGTAAGATTTTAGGATTTTCCTATTATGAGTGCCTCGATTTTATGGCTTCACTCAAACGAGTAAAATCTTGCCTGTGGCTCCTACCTTTATCAATCATTGAGGGATCGATAGGATGAGGGTCATCGATTGGTAAAAATCCCAAACAATGGTACGTGTTTTGGATCATTATCGGATCCTTAAGCCTTATCACAAGATTGAAGCCCATTTGTAAAGTTGTGGTTAATAGGGGACTGAAGTGGGATAGTACAATGGTACCATTTCTAATCAGTATGGAGTCCCCACCTGATTTTAGGCTGGCAAAGACAAATTTTGAGTCTACCTAAGTCATTTAAAAGGCCCAATCTATCTTTGGCCCATCAGAAATTGGGTTTGGGCATAAAGTACGATGTGGGGAAGAGGTTAGACACCTCCAAATCTCTCAAATATAGGTATCCAGCCTTTAGGTAATCAATGGTTCATTTTTTATACCTTGCTTTTATTAATCAATTTTCCATTCATCCACCCAATCACATTCATCTAAGTAAGCTATCAACCATAAAAAATTAAATATGCAATACATGAATGATATGCAAGATGCAAGAAAATAATAAATAATATATGCAAGGCGAGAATAAGGGATACATATCCAAATGGTGGGATCATGCAATTAACTTAAACTAACATGAAACATGTATTAAATGGATCTTCTAACCTGTAAAAGGAAGCAACATTAGTTCCTAAATCTAGAATAGACAAGAAGAGAAATAACCCCTAAAACTTATTCAAAATGGACAATAAACTAGAAAGCATACTACCTTATCCTTATAGCTTAGTGTTTTAGCATATTATTCCATAATGTCTAATATCATTTAACATGTAAGGATCAATTAGGGAGCCTAATCTACTATTTATATTCATCAATAAACACACAAATCATAATATCAAATATACCATATGGTTATAACATGCAATGACACCAATTAAGAAGGCATAACATAATAAACATGCAAATAAAGACTAAGGAACACTTGGGGCAAAATATAAGTACTAAAATAAGGGGTCATAGGATGATAGAATCCTCCCTAACCTACCCTACTCATCTTTGAATATTCCCAAGAGCAATGAAGGTTACACTTCTAGCCAAGGAAAGGCTAGTATACAAACAAGATAAGAGAATGACCAAAAACCAAAGAATGTTAATATAACTCTTTAGAACATAATAATAAACACTTAAATTGGAGGCTTTATATAGTGGATCATTTCCCAAATGTCATGGATTTGGTACCTAATCCCCTAAGAAGAGTGTTAAAGCCAAGAAAGCCATAGAAAGGCCAATTTAGACTATACCAAGGGTGTAATATTATATGAATAATTAGAAAGCAAACAAACAATAATAATAATGAATTAAAGGGTTATAGACATTACAAACCTCCCTTTTTCTTGTTCATCCATAATCAAACACATAAGGGAAAAGAACAAAGTCAAAAAGGGTATAAAACATAAAAGCTAAATCACTTATATTTGTTGATCATTGCCTCAAGAGTGAGGGGATTAAGGTCATAGGTTTTTGTAACCTACCTTATTCTTATCGTAAAAGGCTTATAAAACCATAAAAGAACTAAGAAAACTGTAAGAAACTAATGCATAGAAACCTACTATGTATAGTGCTATAAGTAAT